>JAUTCZ010078245.1:0-16832 GCA_032273805.1 Melanodrymia brightae | reverse complement strand
CAGAGGTTGTGCCCATGACAGGTGTGCTTGAACAGTTTTCTGATGGAAGCACACCAAAAATGACCCAACCCAACCCTGAGTGGTTGTTTTTTTATGTCAGGGTTGCCTTCCCTTAGCCTTTCTTCAGCCAAGAATTATGCTGCATGGCAGCGGAGGTTTTGAAGTTAGAGTGTTCCTTCTCCTACATGGACTGCTTTCACTTAGCTGACGGTATCCATCTTCCCAGATGTTTCTGTTGATGTTTTTCTCCCTTAGTGTTTGTACAGGCGGTCGTCTGAATCAACTGTTTCTTTCTTTTCGTCATCTTCCTCTTCACTGTCAATCTGGGAGTTAACTTCTTCGAGATTGTCTGTTGATGATCTTGATCAGTCCCCGAGTATTGTTATCGCTGATAACAACGCTGTTATCAATTGTGGCATGTTCACATAATCGGCAGACAATTTGACAACGAAAACAACGCTGTTATCAACTGTATCAAGTTCACAGAATCGCCAGACAATTTGAGAACGAAAATGTAGATATTAGCTTCTTTGGCATCATTATTACGTCTGTCTACAGCTTGCTCCTGGTTGTCTGGTTGTGTTCTCAAAACATTTGACTGTTGTTCTGGTCTGCACTTCCTTCCACGGACTATTTATCAAATAAATGGTGTTTAGGATCGTGATTTCCTTCGACAGCTTAGAACTGTTTTTGTCATATTTATCCATTACATCAATTTTATGCTACCATGTACTGAGGCTGGTTCTTTTCTGAATTTCAATTTGGTTGCCTGTATGATCTCCTGCCCTGGTCCATCAGCTGTTCTTGAAGTTGTACATGCTGGAAGATATCTCAGTGTCACATTCTTTAGCTGTAAGTCGCGTGGGTGAGATGGGGCGTTGTCAAGGAACAGTAGGACGTTTCGACAATGTTGTCATATGTGCTACTTTTATTCTTTCTTTTGATCGTTTTTCGCAGGCTGCACAATTATCCCCTTGTACTGACAGTGTTTGTCTATATGTATCACGGTAAAACAAACTGGTTTCATCCATGTTAAAAATGTCTCTCGGTTCATGTATCTCATGTTGGCCTTGTAGTCGTCAACCGTTGTTTCAGTCACATTGCCTCTTTCCCCACTTGTTGTTCCAAACAGGATGTTGTTTCATAAGTAAAAAGACTCCAGCCATCCATTAGGCAAGAAAAACCTTTCATTTCCCTCTTGCCAAAATAGTCCAGAAATGTTTATTTTCTCACCTCGTGTCATTAAACCGTAGCAAACAAAGTTCGATGATCTTATTATTTTCTGTAGTTCTACACTGATTTATCTCCCCTGAAATATTGTTATCGTAATCTTCGAGAATGTTTGCTTTACGGTTTGCAATATTTTGAATTTGCAACTTTTTAACAGTTTTAGTACATTAGTTCGTTCATTGAATGTTAAAGCCTTCGGCATTGTTGCGTTTTTTCCAGAATAATAAATACAACTGAACTTTTTTTTTTCGTGCAGCATTTAATGATCGCATGAGTCTGTTTTGTTGACAATAAATATGTTGATCTCTTACTGACTATATTAAACCTAAGTTAGTTTAAACAATATTTTATTACCGTCAAATATATACATAGCGGTTTGGGATTAGCCAACAAGCAAAAGCCTATAATATTAAGGCCTCTCCCTATACATGTGTATTTGTAACTACAAATATTTACTAACAAGATGGCAAAAACATACTAATCTAAATTATTTAAAATTTGCGAAAAGAAGAAGTAGAAAGAATAGTAAAGGCAAGAGAAGAGATTATTTGTTTACATAGCTTTAATAGATAGATTAGAGATTTAAAGTAAGGTAATAAATGGTTAGATTGTCTCAAAGCGTTTGCTATCAGTAATGAATTTCTGGACCAAATTGAATATAGTAGTATTTTCGTGGACACTCAAATTTGGGTCACCAAACAGCAATATGATGTAATTTATATTTTGATAGTTTGTTAAATGGGTGTTACGAGCCTCGTTGAATAACGGACAGTAGCATAAAAAGTGTTCAGCATCTTCAACTACATGTAGGTGTCCACAAATACAAGACGGAAGGTCACTTACGTGCCTCGCAACTTTGTGGCCATTCAAACTTGGGGTCTTTTAATATGTTGTATTAGGGAACTATTCTGAAAAATTCAGCTTAGTACTATTTTGAATATCAATGTCTGATAATAGCATGATGTAACAATTCAGTTGCAATGTGCAGAATGCGGGCGCTACAGACACAAACAATTTGACTGGTACCGATCGTGTACTATCATATCACATCCATTTATATTAGATGCAAACATCGGTGTCAAAACGTTTTGTGTCGGTAGCAAAATGCTCGCGCTATTAAACGTAGGGCAGGTCGCAGTGGGAGCGCCAGCGTTATCGCAGTAGAGTGTAATAGGGGTATAAGAGGAGTGGAATGTCCAGCGTAGCAAGAGCGTCCGCCTGAGGTGTAATGGATCGAAGGAGCGATCCTCATCCGTGGACCTGTTGGGTTTTCCCCCCGTTTCAACAAGTCCAACACAATCCTAATTTAGTGCTGATTGTGAAACACGTTGACATTTATGCACGGTCCCTCAAAATAGCATTGCGTTATTGTGACTGGTCCATTCACTTGATATGACTGAGATCTCAAAGCGTGAAACCACACAGGGCAGTCTGTCCCCTTTCACCAAACAGTAATAATTCACACGATATGGCCAGCACCCTGCGTGAACCATGTCTTGGTTATCGGATAGTTCTAATCGTTACGAGTATATTCCACTGTAGTGTCTGTATCTATGGCTGTTCAATGATCCCAATAGACTCACGACACCGCGGCAGTCTCACGGTTTGCGGCACAATTACCCCACATGAAAGCACTTTGTGGTCGCAGAATTGTGCAAATCTTGCTACGTCTCATATCCCAGTCTGACACGGCAAAATAACAAAAACGTTGCTCTACGTACTCAATTCCTGCACACAGAAGCGATTCTTAGCTCAGCGTAATCTTGAGCGTACTCCTGAGGTTCGATGGGTCGAAGGATCGATCATCCTCATAGGACCCATTTAGTGAGTTCCCGTTCTAATCAGTGATCAAAGCCGTGGTGTGTGCTACCCTGTCTGTTGGAAGTGCACATAATTTTAATGTTCCGTTCTATTAATGAGTAAGAGTAGCCTATGTGGCGGCAGCGGGTCTCCTCTGTGCGAGCGTCCGTCCAAATCGTTTGCACGGCATATCTCATACACTAAGTGTTATAAGATCATCAAACGTGTGTGTGTACATTTAGGAAAGGCGGTGTCGGACATCAAAAGTAGGTCACTGTGACCTATATATTAAACTCTGACCTCCATAGAAGAAATCTAGGTTTCCACGATCTCCTACACTAACTGATACAGGGTCACCACACTTTGTAGAGAAGGCAGTGTGTCGCATACCCAAAGTAGATCACTAGGACCTATATTTTGAACTTTGAGTTACATAGAAGAAATCTACGTTTCCACAGAATATCTTCTACACTAATTGACATAGGCATCAAACGTGGTGAGTGTGTACATGTAGGGAACTGACCTCCGTAGAAGAACTCTAGGGAACTGACCTCCGTAGAAGAACTCTAGGTTTCCAGAGCATATCTCGTACAATAACTGATACAGGGTCGTCACACGTTGTATATGTGTACACGTAGGGAGGCCGGGGTATCCGCAAAGCTCTTGCTTATTGTACAATCGTATTCAAAGAAAACAAAATGTAAATATAAATTACCCTATTGGATATCTCTTAAAAGGTTTAGAAGTCAAACTTCCCTTTATAAATTACGCTTTTTAGACGAGCTTTGTGCTATTAGACGAGTTCTATGTTTCCACCCGACATCCCCACTCCACTTTTCCCATCCTCATTAAGTTGAATGACTTCACACACACTTTTGAAAGTTACTCAAACTAAACAGTGAAATGTATTATAATTATTATTACGCAATCATTCGTATCGGCAAGGTGAAGCGCTTTACACTGAGATCTACTTTGCACCCACCACTAACAATCTAGTGTCTAGTGCAGTTTGCAAACTGTTATATTGCATAGTACTTTGAAGTTCAGAAATAAGGACTATGTGGCTTTCGTCTGACTCGTTGTTTAGCAAACGAACTGTCTGTAGTAGACTAGTAGTACTAGCTAGTCAGCAAACCTTTCTGACGTATCACTTTACGCTACCTCTTTGAAGTTGGGCCAGAAATACTTAAGACTGTTTGTCCAAATTATTACTTCACTACATTTAGTGACCCGACCGTCTGAGTTGGTGGTATACCTCCTTTAAGTTGGTGGTATACCTCCTTTAAGTCATATCGCGTGCACGGTGCGTCAAAATACACAGAGGTAGCGCGCGTGCGCTTCGAACAAATTGGAATGCTGTTTTGTCTAGGATCTGATATCAGTGTTTTGATACGAGTGAGACAAATGAAACATACGGTATACCTGTTGTTAAAGTCACCTGGTGCATTTGCGGTATAGCGGATTACTAGTAAATACACGTATTATGAGATATGCTGAGCCGTCTCGTCCGTGGCAATCATCCTATAGTATTACATGTAAATAACTAAATGGTCTCACATGTTTACTACTGTGTCATCTATACCTGAATGGAAACACCAGTGGACCAGGCTACTTCCCCCTGCCTAAAGCCGAGACACCTGAGGTCGCTCTCTGGGGACCAACAGTACCCAGGGAGGGGCGGGGTGGGGAAGGCGATGCCCGAACCTCTGGGGATATGGGCACCAAAAAGTGTTTTTTTATATCAATCAATCAATCAATCAGTGGACCAGGCATCATCCTCTTTTCGTTAAGCTCACCAGTTTTCATAATTATGTGTAAGGCTTTGTAAAAATGAAAGCAACAAACATTGGACTCTGCCTTATGCAAAGCTAAAACAGTGTTGTTATCGGTGTAGCTTTGTGGATCAGTAATTCTTGACTTCGTATTGCCACAGCTGTTACGCTGTACGATAAAGGATGACTAACTTTCCAGTAATTCATTTTTCATTTATGTAAAGCAATATTCCTTCTCCTCAAGCATTTGGCATCTACAACTTTGAGACACTTCAGGTTAAATCAATTCTATCTCGATTTTAAGCAACATCATTTGATTTTTTAACAATCCGTTGAATCAGTTATAACATTTTAATGACACCTGAAAACGTGCAACATATCGACATAATACATTTAAAATGGGGCATCACTGACGTGTGCAATACCCAGCTCATTGTGTCGACGTACACACGTTGAAACCAACGACCTTGACAACTTAAGGCTCTGTTAATGGTGAGATGCCAGCCATGGAGCCGAATAATTACAATCACGTCAGATTTACCATTTTGGCTATGGTCGTTTGAATTTGCATATTACATGATTGTATTTATATAACATTTTATTACCGATGGGTTGAACGTATATATATTAACATATATTATACACCAGCATATTCTGAATTCGTTGTCGATCAGTGACCCGTGTGATAAACCTGTCAACCCTTATACAAACACAACATAAACATGACTTTGCTTTAGAATCTGCAATGTATCTTTCCTATAATTGAGTAATACGGCATAACCAAGCAGACAAATGTTTGGCAAGGATTGCACACACCTGGATAGATGTTACACAGTGTACGACTAGCACAATCCGACAGGTGATGAAACGCTTTCTGTCAGCTGACACCTCTATGGTATGTAAAAGATGACCCTAAGTGATAGCTTTTTCTAGCCGTTCTGATATTAGAGGTTGTTTACGGTTATTGGACTCCGTGGTATGAACAACTTTGTAAATTTAATGCAGGTTCACTTAGGTTTGGTTTACGATAATAAATCAATGAAAAATACCAAATCACCGTATAATACGGCTTTAGAAGTGCGAACAGTTGAGCTTTTTTACAATGGTCTATTCAATTGTTGAAAATACAAAAATAAATTAATGTATTTAGGAATTCAACAATTGCATAACTTGGAAGTTAATGTGTAGCAAAGACGCTATTTTATTGTCTAGTGCTGTTTTAAATACCATATGCGTCCAATAAACTAGCCAGTTGAGTCGGTCAATACTATACATCATTCTTAAACTTCTACATATTCCTATTGTTGTGCCATTCCATGTAAAACATTAACTTTGGTCTGTATACATGAAATTCATTCTGTTGGATGTTTCTGCTCTGGACTATTACACCAGAGTATATCACAATAAAATTAAATCTATTTTAAAACGGAGAAATGTATATACTTATATATTTTCCTTCTATCTGTTAAACATGGAATTCAAAGGATAAAACATTGACATGTGTATCTGCATAAGGAAAATTACCACAAAGTCGAAATGGCATACTCACGAATCACAACCAAAGCAGTTATAATAATAATAAGGAAACACTAATTTGGGTATAATTTTAATATGAACTCGTGCGGTACTACATTTTGTTACAGTGTCTGCGCATCTAATTATGCACAGCTGTTGTCCTAGACAGTGCTTACGCTGTGTTCTTGTTTTTTCATATCCTTGGAAATGACCACAACAAACCTAAAAGCTACAACCCCTTGCTGTTTTACGCTGCACTTAGCAACCATAAATAAAGTCTGTACTCTAACAATGCTACATTTCTATGTTTAACAGACCAGCCACTCCAAGCCACGAGTAAGATAACAATAAATTCTGCTGCAAACAACAGTCATAAATGTACAGTTTCAAAGGTTTGTTGCCAATAACCAATTAGAAAAAGTACCTTTTCACATGGATACAATAATCCTATTGGGAAAAGTGCTGTTTCACCTGGATCTCATAACCTCTGGGAGGAACAGGTTCGCGCTGCGAGGTAAAGGCCGGTATACACGGTTTAACATTCGTGGCGCCACAAATGGAAACACGTTGCGACAAAAATTATGAAACGAGTTGTCAAAGAATGGGCATGCAAAAACATTGTGCAACATGGGCTATAACTAGCGACATAGTCCGTACACAAGCTTCAACATTTGTTGAATTTTTTCCAGTAAGGTACCACAAATGTTATAACGTGTGTACTAGCCTTTAAAGAATCACGAAGTCTTTTGCGACCAAGTCGGATGACTTTTTTTTGGCAACAGCCCTCCAGTAATCGAGAACCATTTACAATGAACACATTGTTTTACCCAAAATAGAAACTGAATACGATTCCGAATATGGTTCATATTTTTGTGTCATCGTAATATTATCGTACGCAACACATGTGTTTAGTCTAAATAAAGATTGCCCTCAGCCAAGAAGTGAGTTAGAGTGCAACTTCTACCACCAGTTTGCAGATCGTCTGTCGCGTTTCATAGCCCTGTAGGGGACAGCCAACATTTTCAACTTCTTGAGGGTCGTTACGCTAAGAGAGAGAGACATGCATACATACAGACAGACAGACTGACATACATACAGACAGACAGACAGAGAGAGAGAGGGGGGGTAGGGGGGGGGGTGTGGTGTATTGTACGACATTTATGATTGAAGACAATGTCAATAATATTATAGTGTTATATTTGAGGAAAACAAATGAGTAATAATAAAGTATAGATATGTTCATTAACGTCCAGAATCAAATGTAATTAATTTCAATGTTGGAGCAGTCTGAAAAAGTGTGTTGTATATGTAACCCATTATACATGCATTTCGCTACAATATCCCTTTCTATCGTATTATATACTGTGTGCCGTGTTAACTCTGCATGTCTTGATAAACTTGCCTGCTGTTTCACTCAAACTGAACGTAACTATAGCCGATTATCTTTTTGCTTTCTGACCAGACGATATTTCAAAAGATATTGAACTGAACACTATACTACATATTTATAAACATCCGTAATAATTATCAAAACGTTGTATTGTATAACCGACGCTGGCGTGGAAGAAAAGTGATAACAGTTGTTTCCGGTGCCGATTGTTCATTCAAGAAGAGTTCAGTAAAAGTGAATTAGCTGGGGAAATATCACGTAAGCAGAGCACACGACGTTGTTTCCATAGCATAAAGGTCGTAAACTATCTAACGTAATCACTTTAAGGCCCTCAATCTGTTCCCAATGCTTTTCTTCTAGGTGCATATAATTAGCAAAGGTCGACACAGTATAGACGTTTGTAGCTAGTTATGTATGTATACAACAGTATTAGGAATGTGAATACAAAAGCCTTCCAGTTCTGGCAGCTAAACAGAAGTATGTTCAACGTTTTCCTTGCTACTATTAGGTGCTAGGCATTACAACATTGAACAAGAACCTTCTAGGATATTGCAATAAAAATGAACAAAGACATAATTAACATCTCAATACCACATTCTAAATAAAGATAACATTTAAAAACCTATATATTTTACAATGGCAAATACACCGGTATGATCATTTAATTTCCCTTCGTTTAATTTCCCGCCATTACACATTTCTCGTAAGGATGGCTGGCGCAATCCTCTAGTAAGATTATGTTCGTAGAATTGTTTCATCAGTTTATATATTTGTGTAGACACTCAATGCCATTTCAGTGTATTGTGTATCTCTCGTTAAGATGATGTCTGATACAATACCTTATTTTATTTATTTTACATGCGTCTTTCCAACTAGTGCTCCACGGCTATATTATATCAAAAGCAGTGGAATGTACTGTGGACATGTAAAAGAACATTTGCTTCTATATACGTGTATGTGAAATCATGACGAGTAGCCTACGTGGGGCAGAGTGTGTTCCCCTCATCAAAAGTTGCATCAATACTTACAGAACTTGAAGCTTAACTAAATCAGTTTAGCTCAAACACTTTTGGTTGTAGGCCTAAGTGGTAAGCGTTGATATGCGCAATATAAGTCGGAAGTAGGTACGTAAACATGCGCAAGTGATAACAACAATGCATGTTTTTTTCTGTTTGTTTTCTTTTAATATAAATAAACCCCCAAAGCATCTAATCGCCGCTGATTATACAATATACCGGGATGTCGCTAAGTGTTTTTCCTTGGAATATAAGTTGTCAACATTTCAGAAAAAAACCCAACAAACTTGATAACCAAGTTCTCTGTTCGTGCTCAACTTACGCGAACACGTGGCATCCGTGGTATGCATTGTCCTGTCGGTGGGAAAGTGCATAATAAAACCTTGCTACTTGTCAAAGAGGGTAGCATTAATTCAGTAACTCATGTCCTAGACAGGCAGTCGAAGCAGCTGAACTGCGTGATTTGGATAGATGTGCTTAAACATTCAATTGGATATTTATGCCCAGAAATAAGTTATAACTAGCCAATAAAATACGTTCACGTATGTAACTTCAGCTTTATAAGTGCCGTTGGTTTACTATTTTCTCTTTGAAAACAATTGGATTTAGCATTAATGTTGTATTGTATTCCAGACACGGGAAGAATCGTCTTGGATCGAGTACATCGTGTCTCACTCTCGCGATCCAGCCAAGCCAGGCCGAGTTAACGCTAACAGGGCTCTGAAGAAGTTTCAGAAGTGGCTATTGGCACAAGACAAGTTGCCAAAATATGACCATACTATGGCTTTTACTAGGTATGTATACGTTTGTTCTACATACATGTACATGGTTAATAAGCGGCTACAGTACTGTATTTCTAAAAGGTGCTGATGAAACAAATCTATATAATATATCAATGTCCGCTTGGTACAGAACGGGTGTTACCACAGAAAGGTTGTTGGGTGAAAAGCTCTGGTATGTCTAAGGATTTAATGTTTGGAGAATCCACTATTGATCTTCATATGATCAAATTATCCTTTTGTTTCTTCATCAATATAATGTATTGTAAAATTTTGAGAAAATTAAGTATATTTGTTGTTTTTCCATTGTAGATACCAGCTCATAAACAGATTAAGCATTGACCTGGGAGGTAGGAACTGTTTTCATACATATCTGATCTTGGAATCGACATGTCATATACATTTATGTCCATCTTATGTGCAAATACATGCACAATCTTACATTTTTGGAGAGGTGGAAAGTTGTTAGGAAAAAATGTATATTTAGGACAAAAAACAATTCGCCCCCTAAATTACTGTTAAAAATAGTTAATTTTTACATTGATTTCATCATGTAAAATTGTCTGTAGCAAACACATTTTCACAAATATGTGAACGGCTTGTTATTGTTGAGAACTTGACTTTCATGCAGTTAGAAAGACCCAAACAATTAGCCAATCAAATCAATTAGATTTTTGAATACGCATATTAACTCACAAAGTAACAACTTTCTCTAATATGAATTATGATAAAACAAATAAATAATATAGTAGCTTGTTTTTCTTGCAGGTCTCGCCTATGTGCAGTCTATATGCCACCTTGATGATGCCAGCTCATCATCTATTGTCTCCGACCCCGGCGACTTCCAGTGTGTCAAAGTGGCAGCTCATGAACTTGGTCACAGGTTCGAATTTTCCACATAGTATATACCGCATATTATCATATATTATCAACATATTAACAAGTAACATTTAAAATTCAAAGAAAATATATAGTAAATCACAAACAAAATGCCACAAATATATTGTAAACTTATAAAATAAATTACATAATATGTAAACACATACAGTTTAATATTTGAATTAAAAAAATACTTGGAAATAGTGCTTTAAAAAATAAGTACAAAACAAATATATCTATGAAATACCCAAAATAGATTCAATGCATCAGTGATCAGCAAAACAATGAGATATTTTTGGATATACAGTATACACAAAAGGTAGCAAATACAATAGGTTGAATTCAAAATATATTTTATAAATATAAATATATAAAATATATACATATAATGAATGTGTTATCTTGTTTAATTCAGTCTTGGTGCCACCCATGACGGTGACAAAAAGAACCCATCATGTCCTCCATTTGACAACTTCGTGATGGCGCCCCAGACAACCAATGAACACGAGAAGCTGAAAAATGCCTTCTACTTTTCCAGATGCTCAATCAATCAAATGAACATATTCCTCAGGTCAGTAGATGTAATGCCACTTGTACAGATCCACGTTGATAACAGATCTTAGTTTTAAAAAATTGCTCTATATATCGCCATGAAAATATGTTTAAGTTGTTGAAGTTCCAATCACCTTTGCTTTTATAGGACTGAGCAGGCAAAGTGTGTATTCGACTCCCCGTCCGTCTACTACCACTATGACCTTGACAGACGTCCACCGGGGAAAGTCTACACTGCTGAGGTTCAATGCCAACTCATCTTCGGCAAGAAATCAGGATTCTGTGATGTTAGTCAATTTTAAAGTTTCCTAATTTTTTTAGAAATACCGAATGTTCTTTGCTTTTGGATCAAACAAACTGCCTAAATAACATTTTAAATCATGACATTAAAGAGAATCACTTGCCATTCTAGTGCAAAAATCACTATCATATGGCGATGAAATGAAGTGGGATATACGCAAATTGATTTGTATATAAACAGGATAACATACTGTCATTATTTATCTACATAATTACATATATTTTGTATTGTTTGTGCAAATGTAAACAAGAATTTTGTGTAATATTGTTCTATAATTATTGTTCTATGTATTATAACTTATTTTATTGACAGAAAGACTTACTAAATCTTCTTAGTTGTTTATTACTGTGCATTGTTAATTGTCATTTATGTCCAAATGGTTAATGGAATAAACTGGTTAATAGCATATATTTTTCATGCACCAGGGCTATGCAATTAAGAGGAATCTACTGTATTTATTATATAATTATAAACATCAACAAAAATGTCAGTGTCATTATATTATGTAAAATTGCTTGTTTAACATTGTACATATGTATACCACTTCAAAACCTGTAGCTAATTATTTCAAACATTTCTAAGGTAATGCTATTGTCTGGAGATGCAGTAGCACAGCAATTTTTAGCGCCAAAGTGAGTGATTGACGACAGCCTTTAGCTGCAGTTCATTTCTATTAGTTTTTCGAAATAGACCATAACTCAGGTATTCAACTTATCATCATCTCATTCATTGTTACAGACTGACAAGATGCAAACAGTTATGTGTGGCCAATTGTGGTGCAAGGACCCCAAGGATGGGCGGACCTGTCGGACACACTCGTACTTGACAGCCCTGCCAGGCACAGAGTGTTCTAAAGGACAGGTAAGACAATTTACAACATGCCCCACATTTAAACAGATGTGTCATCATTAAATTAATCCCACCTTTTCCAACAGGTACATAACAGCTGCCATTGAAAATCATTATACACTTCACAACCAATAGCCAATGATGATTCTATCATTGTTTAAACCGAGTCATTAAACAAACTTTATCTTTTGTTTAAGTACCTATGTGGCTGTCTAGTAGGGAGACAATATGCCTCTGTAACATTCCACCAATCTACAATGATACTAGGATAACTTTCACATGTCTATGCACCTACCTGACTATTGTCAATTTGATATATCATAAAACTGATGCTTCGTATTTATTACAGGTGTGTCATCTCGGTGTTTGTTCTCCCGATCCAACAAGCATCCATTACCAAGACCTGAAACCTTCTAGCAACATCAACATCGGAAAGTGGGCAGGCTCTGGTCAACTGGAGACAGTCCGTGAAGACAACACACCAACAATCCCACGACAAAGACAGACTTTCAATACCCGGATCACAAACCGTCAACAGAACACCAGACAAGGCACTAATGTACAAATAAGCAGAAATCTTATTGCACGGTCCCGGATGCAACGACCTTCATCTAATGGCCAGCATGCAAGACTTCGTGGCAATTTACAAAGACCAATCTTTGGACCAAATGGTCGCAGACTAAGACCACGCTTCAGGTTAAGAGGCAGAAGACCTATGAATAGGTCAAGGTCATATAGGAGACGAGGAGAACGGAGGAGATTAACAAGACGGCAGCGCATTGCACGAATTAGAGCAAGAAGTAAGTTATTCAAAATTCTAATAATAATTTCATTTGACTCTGACCATCTTTTTTGAGATATCAACACATATTATATATTCTACAATACAAATATCAAGTAAAGTTTAAATATTAAAAAGAATTAAAGTCTATAAAAGACTGGTATACATATTTTTAATGGAAAAATTTACACAAATAATAAAACTTGTTTAACGACACCACTGAAGCACATTGATTAGTAATTAGCTGTTGGATATAAAAAATATGGTTATGGTGATACATATTCTTAGAAGAAACCTGCTGCCATCATATAGGCTACTCTTACCGACAGCACACACCACAGTCATTGATGTACCAGTAATGTTCAGTGGTTGGAACAAAAAATACCCAATGGGTCAACTGGGGAGGGTCAAACCTTTGACCTCTCGCTCCCCAAGCAGATGCACGTACCTCCTGTCCTTTGTAAGAAACTAATTAGATTTAATATGTAATTAATACAGTGACTATTGTCAACGGTTTACACAATCACGGCCCTGCCACTAACATACGAATACATGTATTTAAAGAAATGATGTTACAATACCAAAACATATTCTAAAACAACTACACAACTATGCACCCACCTTATGCTAAACACTGGATAAAACTACACAAGTAATGACCCACCTTATGCTAAACACTGGATCTGCCGCTGATACAAAAGAACCTTACACTTGTTAATGTATGATTTTCACATGAGTTTCATCTATTTTCAGATCTATCCTGTACTGGAGACCAAAATAAAGAATATTGTGAAGGATTAATAAAGTTAAATCCACGGGGATGCAGAAAACGCCCTATACGAAAATATTGCTGTAAAACGTGTTCCAGAAGAAGATAAACACACATTTTAATAGTCCCAAGTCATATCTGTGCTGTAAAACATGTTCTAGAAGATAAATACACATTTTAATAGTCCCAAGTCATATCAGTGCTGTACATGTTCTAGAAGATAAACACACATTTTAATAGTCCCAAGTCATATCTGTGCTGTACATGTTCTAGAAGATAAACACACATTTTAATAGTCCCAAGTCATATCTGTGCTGTACAATATGTTCTAGAAGAAGATAAACACACATTTTAATAGGCCACATAGATATTAAAAGTCAATTCAGTGCTTCAAAATATACTCTAGAAGAAAATACACAATTTAAGTCCACATAGATATTACAAGTCATGCTAGTGTTGTAAAGGATGTACTAAATATCGGCACAAACTTCTGTAGTTCACAAGTATATAGATTTAAAAGCCATATCAGGTGTTTACGCATATTACAAGTCATATCTGTGTAAATTATGTTCATTAAGCATATAGATATAGCAAACAGATGGCTATATGGAACAATTTGCTGATCTGTGATAATTATAGTTAATAGTATCAGAAATTGCAGACAGTACTTCCAACAAAGATATAAAGGTATAACTTATAACTACATATCTTTTTGACATATATTATTATTATCAGTATTAGGACTTCTACTCTTCGAGAGCATGTCCTTTTACTTCAACAAATTTTTTTTGACATCTTATATGTACATATTGTATTTTTTCAATGTTTTGGTAAAAACAATGATACATGTATTAACAACTTGATGTTGTGGAGCATAATATGCTCATTATTCGCAAACAGCCGTATTGAACACTGCTCCGGCAGCGATTCTTTAGTGCATACAGTGACATGAGAGTTAAAATGTCCATGGTTTGGTCTTACACAAAGACACAGTTTGGAACACATAATATTTCAGTCCCAAAGATTAAGAGTGAGCAAGATACAAAATAAGTTAAAATCATTCTGGTTACCTTTTTAATATATAAAGATTATCTAAATCAGTCTCTTAGCCAGACAACTGGTCTTCATAAAGATAGTTAACATTATGCTTTAAATATTATTTTCAATGTTGTACACAATTTTTCTCATTAACCATCTTTATGAAGACCAGCACATCTTTTTAAAACTTGAGATGTTTACCATTTAAAATTTTGTTTACCAGGTACTCTGATTTTGCATATTTAATAGGTGATCTCTGTATGGTAATCAGGTTTCATGTAAATGTGCTGCGATGTTTAAAAATTATCACAGGCTTGGAATCTTTTATGTGTTATGCTGAATATGCAGTGACCACTGATCTGAATACTGCTTGAATAGTACATCAATATCTCTGTATGAAAATCAGGTTTTATGTAAATGTGCTGCCATGTTTAAAATTCTAGAAATTGTACTCGAATCAGTTTATCAGACAGACTTGGAATCTTTTACAAAGTGTTATGTTGAATATTCAGTGGCCAATGATCTGAATGATATTTACACTGGATTTTTAAAAGTAGGGTAATATAATGTCTAAGTAAGGTAATAAATAGAATATTAAACTTGCTACCATGTATTATCATGTCCTCGTGAAATAATATTCATCTTAGTCACTAGATATAAATCTATTAACAAATGAACATTATTTCATAAGGAACTTGGACTTTACAGACTGCAATGATAGCATATTTTATTGGCTTCCATTATTATTAATTAATTAAGATTTAATTGAACAATCTCCTATTTTCATAAAAGGAAAACATATCCTCAGCTTCATTGTCCCATATTATTTTCCTTTTGATGTATCAAAAATCTGGTATGTCTGAATTTCAAAGCAAAATCGGACCTCTGTTGATTTAACATTTTTGGTTTTTATTGTAGTACATGTACCAGTATTTTACATATTTTGAGAATCTCATCATGCCTCTTTATGTATCAGTACTTTTGTATAGTTTTGTGTATTTTTTGCACATGTATATGGTGTTAATAATAATTATTATAACAGATGTGAATATTTTGTTAAATAGTGTAAAAAATTCAAATTATTTTTATTATCTTAGTTTGTGCATGTCTAATGATGTGGTTTTAATGTCAAATTATTTGGTAGTTCATGCATAACAACTGTTACAAACTACTTCACAATAACATTTTCATACATATAACTATAATTTTATAATACCATTTCGTTACTAATTTTGAAAAACGTCATGTACATAAAACATAGATTTAGTAGTTTTAGCGACTGTCCATAAATGTCAATGTGTTTTACAATCGACACAGTTACGATTAGATTTAACCCCCTTCCTCCCATTCTAATCCTAACATAAAACATTGATGAGCTGTGGATTGCTGTTTTTACATGCAAAGCAATCCTAACTTGGCTTTGACCACCTCCACCCCACCTCACACCAACCCTCCCATTGTTTGGATTGTCAAACACATTGACATTTATGCATGGTCCCATACAAGAAATATACGAATGCCATTTTATCATGTCTTAAGTAGTTCAGAGCTGGTTTTAATCTTTCTATTGCACACATAAACATATTGTCACAGCCAATAGCGGATATCCACTGGATATCCTATTCTTCAATTTGTTTAAATGGGGATTACAAATAAAAACAGAATTCACTTGGCATACCAAACAAAGCCAGTGTAATGTCCAAAACACATGTGTCAATGTATAAGATATCGAACTGCATCATGTGACTCGAATTTTAATGTCACACATATTATCTGAGATAGGCTGGGTTTTTATTCACACTTTGAGTCAATAAATGGAAAATCCTCAGTACATAACACATATATCGACAATGAGTGGGATATGGTTAACATGTATGTGGTGGTATATAGTACGTATCTAGATCAAATAATGTAAAACGGGTAATATTCGCAGCTGTAAATTTTCACAATTTCGAGACAAAAAACCATCCACTCAAGATGTCATTTTCATTATGCAAACAAATTTTTATTTATTTTGCGGTTAATTTACAAATGCGAAAAGTACCGGGGTACATACACACAAATAACATCAGCTTTATAGTACAGTGTATACATACATACATACATACATACATACATACATACATACATACATACATACATACATACATACATACATACA
>JAUTCZ010078134.1:0-16841 GCA_032273805.1 Melanodrymia brightae | reverse complement strand
CCCTCTAGCGGAGTTAGCCGTCACTTTTGGGAGGGATACCCCCGCTCAATCGTTTTAGAATGTCCTAATCATATGGAGTCCACTCAGAAACCCATGTCATAAGGAATTGGTCACGGATTCACTGCAAGTTTACTCTACTAAATCGTTACGATCTGGAAAATTAAATTTGATTTCCAGTTACAAAACAGTTAAATTCGTTGTCGTGAACCGCATTAGGGGCCTATGAATGTGCATTGACTCTGACAATATTCTTATCGCAAGAACAATTCTTCAGCGTGCATTTCTTGAAATTCTAGTGATGTCACTTCCAATTGATTCGAAATTTTATACAGAAAAGCTGTAATACATGTTTCACTTGTTTGTGGGTCCCGAATCCAGTCTTGAAATAAACAATTCTAATGATAAAGTTTGTTTAACGACACCGCTGGAACACATTGATTATTAATCAGCGGTTATTGACTGTCTTGTACGCACGGCAATATCGACACTTGGTCACAGAAGAAACCTGCTGCCCCCACGCTACATAGGCTATACTCTTCTTTGAAAAACAGCAAGGGATCATTTATGTGCACTTTCCCACAGAAAGGATTGCCCACACCACGGCCGTTGATGAATCAGTCATAGATCACTGGTTGAAACGGGAAAAATCCCTACGGATCCACTGAGGAGGACCGATCCGTCGACCTATCGAACCTCCGGCAGACGATCTTGCGCTGAGCTACACCACGCTCAGTTCTAACAACGCACTGCTTTATATGAAAAGCGAGGAGGGCAGATCTTATATGAACGATGTTCGTATAGTCAGACATGTCAACATATTGAGACAGCCCCAAGTCGTCGCATATAGGTCTACAGGTCTACTAGTACGATATGTAATGATTACAATCAACACAGGTCACTCACACCGTTTTTTTGATAAAGCTTTACGATAATACCCCTTTAATCTTCAGTTTCTCCTTTAGTCAGCAATCCTGATTTAGCATAATTATAATAATTATAATGCTTGCTATTCTGGCCAATGCTTCGTTTCATTCACAGGTTTATCATATTCTATGACTCAAACGTTTAGTTAAATAACTTATTTACGTGTTGTGGATGTCCATTATCCACCAGGTTATCTTACGCTGACATGACTGCCAGCATATTTTATTGTCTTGTCTGCTCAGTCGACATTATAATATATAGTCGACCTTATTATAAATACATGTAGTTGTTTGTTCACAATTATTTTGCCTTTGTACTCTATCAGTTCTGACAGCTCCCATTTTCATTTGCTTGAGGATCTTACTACTTTTGTTTCTACTTCGTGTCGTTAAAAATGTTCATGAGGGCGACATTTCTTATGCGGGTAACGGGTAATGTGATTTAACATCCATCCAAAGGATGTTGTAGAGGGCGCTGAAATGGAGAGATCGTTCACGCTCTCAGATGGCCCAATTCACAACACGCTCTTCTTAAAACGTGTGGGCTCCGAGTTATCCATTCGTTTAGTTTGACAGTTTTTTTCAGCTCAAGTGGTTTGCAGATACATGTAGTTTTTTTACTGTTGATGTTGACGTATTAGTCTGAAGTCCATTTGATGGTGATGTGAGGGCGTCTTGTATTGTTTAATAGTAATATGTCTACAGTAAGGACATTATCCCATTTTTTATCATACATCCTCAAAACAGTCACGTAAATTAAAACTGGGTTGTGGAAAATTCCTCTTCTACCACCACCACCCTCCTACTCCTCAACTGTTTTTCTCCTCGAGCATACATCTATTTAGCCAAACTATTACTTCATCATGTTTTTTTTTTATGACTCATGAAAGAAATAAAGTCTTTGTTTATTTTGTTTGTAAACATTCATCATTAATGTAGCCAAGCCAGTTTGCTTACTGTACATAAGGCTTTTATAATACATTAAAAAGACTACTAGAAAATGTAAAATACAAAACGTAAATGTATTTTTTTTTTTTTATATTAATTTTATCTGATAATTATTAATCTGAATATGTTAAAACTAATCTGATTACATAAAAGTTTTTATACAGGCGGTGTTGTGAATTTGACATCTTTTTGAGCAGCAAGAACAGACAAAAAAGATCTTGAGTGACACTTGGGGGCCAAATCAACTACTGCTCCCCCATCTGCACTGATGGTGGAACCAATGACAAAGAGGTAGCTCCTACCATCGAGGAAACATCCCCCGGTTATACATCGCCTAAAACATATTGACAATGTTATTCTCAAAACATCTGGTTAATTCATGTTGATGCATCTCACACCAGTTTAGAAATACCTCTATACATGGTGTAAACCAAGCCAAATAACTTCGGCAAGTGGAACATCGCCAGAACAAAATGAAAAGGTTATTACTACTTCACATCAAAGACAAAGACAACTCTAACCATATACCATCAAGTCTGTTTGATGACCAATTTTACTTAAAGTAAGTACATCAACCACAAGCTGACAGTACCAAACTATCGTCACCACTTCAAACTTTTTTAATTGCACATAAAATTTCTGACTGTGACTTCTAAATTATTCATATTTTTTGTATATACATGTAGTCCAAAGTCTTTATTACTTTATATAATTGTTATTTTTAACCTGATCAAATGATTCCAAATGTTAAAAAAATTGATTCACAAGAATTAACTCAATTGTTATTTTTAATGTTTATGTCACTACAGATGTCAAAACTAACAAGAATTGACATAATCATGTTAAATCTAATAACAGTAAACTACTGATATTAAAACAAAAAAATGACAGATTTCATCAAATCTATTAACCATCGGACCTGGCTAGTGTATTTTTATTGCAGTATTTTCACAAAATATGACGTTTTATGCCTGAAAGTGAAATGTTTGTAGTTCATACAATGGTAATCTTCACTCATCAGTAAATGCTTGTACATATTGTGTGCATCAACAAATATTTATATACCAATTGCACTTGGTCACGTTTTGTTATAAGCAGTGATTATGACAGTGATTGCTTGCCTAGCACTATTTCAGGAGTGATCTTCAGTTTGCCTATGAGTTTTCTTCTTGATACAACTGTCATACCCATGTATAACCCAGTTCAGCATATTTGTAACAGCGTGATGTGTAATTGTCCAAAACAAAAGTTATTGTCTTGATGAGATTCACGTTGGCCGTCTTCGTAAAATGTATTTTCCTTTCTGCAGCTGTGATAGATAAATTCTCAACTTGGTATTGTCCGAGGTTTTTCTTACCCAAATCTAAAATAATAAATAAAATACCTTACTGAGAACATAGATATTAAATGAGCTACCCTGCATTAACATTTTTACGTTAAAAGCGAACTAATTTTTGTTTGTCACAAGTTTTAGGTAGTGACTAAAATGAAAATTATTTCATGAGGGACTCATACCGGTACTTGATAATACATGGTAGTCAGTTTAATATTTTATTTATTACGCCAGATGTTTTATTGTGTAACTTTTTTCAAAACATATTTCACAACGATGTAATGTTGAAATTAAATAATTATGAAAGGTATGGTAGTTCTATGTGATATATGATGTTATGTTAACAATTTGTAACATCATATTTAAATAACATCCCAGTCTTTGGCTGGAAATGTTTTAACAACCCAATCAAATAACACATTTGATTATACCAATGTTCGATAATTTCTCAGTGAAAATTTATGATATTTATTTCTCCGATTAGAGTTCCTGCTGGGGGTAATATATATAAATAAGGCAGATCTAATGTAGCAAACACTGAATACAGATCTGACCCCGAGATCACCACATTTATTATAGTGTTAGATTGCAACTACTGTACATATTATTTGTATTGTTGTAATCGTATTGAGAGTCTAAAAGTCAATCCTGCTCATCACAATTAAAATGCAGAGAAATATTTCTGAATTTGCAATACCTCTTGAGATCCAACTCCTGTAATAACACCACAGATCTTTCCTCCTTCCTTCGATTCGACATAGATGGGCTGATTCCTGTGAAACCTGAATGAAATTAAACTTTGTGTAATGTTTAAAATGTAATAAAGTTTAGTGCTATAACTCATGAAAAATTGACATTTAAATACGATAGTAAAATATTCATAATTGCTGATGTTATCAATACAAGGCCAATGCATATATATATATCAGAATACACAACCCTTGGATTATTAATGATCACTTGATCTGGGGCTTGCCCTGTATTTAGACAAATTAGTCAATTGGTAATTTTATTTAAGTTTGGCTAAAAGAAAAGGTAATTGGCTAATAATAATTTGAAAAAAGTTTTTTTAAACATTTTTGTTGGGAAAAATATCAAAATTTTGGAGGAAATTGGCTAAAAGAAAATATTGTCCAGTGTGAACCAAACTTTATCATATAGGAACCAAACCTTCCCTTCTATATGAAACAATATTTCGTTGGAACTGTTGATTTTAAGATTCAAAAGACATTAACAGTTGATTGTCAAGATCTAAACAAAACTGGGATTAATCTTACTCCCTCAAATGAAAGTTGTTCATATAGTGATGTGTGTCAGCACTTTGAGTCAGTCTCTGAGGAATCACAAATAAAGTGAAAAACTTACCATCGCTTGTCATAAAACAACTTTCCATCCTCGATCTTGACATCAGAAATGCAGTCAATCATGGTTGGAGGTGGGATCACCTTCTTTGGAAAAGGTCTGCCGCTTACTTTGTTGATGATTTGCAAGTCTTCATTAATTTCATTCTCATCCAGGAAGAAGTTGACCTGAGGTGCTCATGGTTAAGAAATCTCACAATTAACAGAAATTAAATACCTGGTTTATCTTAATAAGTCTCAATTCAAATTGGCCATGTATCAGGACATTTGGAATTTTTCTCAAAACCATTAACCCAAATCATCAGTTTTTGAAAATAAATCTTCTCATAATCTATTTAAATAAGATCAATCTCTAGTTAAATAATACAATTTTGTGGCATTTTCTATCAGAACACATCAATGTTAACAGTGAATTTTGTATAGTTGACCTCTATATGTAAATTTTCTGCAGGGCACAAACTTTCTAAATGTGACATCTCAGATTACCTCAAGTACGTTTACGAAAAAATAATTATAAAAGTCAAAAGTATTATTAATACTTAGCACTGGCCTTTAGTTAAATATAACATATCACTTAGAAATAAAATATATTAATAATTATCATTATGTGCAGTACACATATAATAATCACATTACACGATTTTCTTTAAAATCCATGATGATGGAATATGAAAAGAAAACAAAAGAAAAGGAAAAGACTACAGGTAAACAAGCATTAACCAAACGCAACACCAACAAAATATGATCACTCGATAAATAAAGTAAAAGAGGATAAAATAAAGACATGGACATGCAGGTTTGTCAAGCAGATACATGTATGCATATATAATGTACTTGTCATATTATTATGATTGGTGTAAATCACTTGTAAAAGATTCAATGTTTTATTTGCCAAGTTTATCGACTGCCAATCAACACTGTAGTGTTATTGTTAGGCTTAATTTACAATTTTATCTATGAAATTGCTCACACAATTATTTGATGTATTAAATTCAAGTAGTGGAATATCTAATCATGATTATATTATAAGTTTTGTATCAAGCTTGTGTTAATTTTGTGGTAATTCCATTTAAACTATTGGATAAAATTTAACAAAAATCATGTTAAGTGAATCCTGATGTGATATTTAATCATATACTTTTTATTCTGCTACTTAATAATTGCAAATTTATAGCTAAATTAAACAGTTGTTGTGGATGTTGTGGTGCAGCCTTATATTACATGCAGCTAAAAATGTTACCAAGTATTAGCATATTTTGAAGTGCTAATTTACATTAGAAGATCCAGCCGCTTTCATTTACTGTAATATTAGCCAAATATATCAATGGCAAGTAAATGTGTTAATAAAATAAAAATATATATCATACAGGTGATTTGTTAATAACAAGCAACTAAATGTAGGTTAAAATAATGAAGAATGATATCCCTTTTTTGTAGTTAGGGATATAGAGGATATCCGGCGAGGGTTTGCGACGTTTCTCGGGAAGAGGAATTGGTTCATTAGGACGTCTACGGAGTTTACGTGTGTTGATAGGTTTCACCTCCATGAAGTCAAGTACACCTACAAAGTTGAAAAAAGCATCATATCTATTGAACCATTCAAGCTCCTAAGTCAAAACCATAAATTCATCAGTATATGTATTCTGAATCTTAAATCACTACAAGCTTATTACCCAACAGTGTTACACTACTGTTACAGTACCACGGAAGTCAAAACAGATTGAGGCCCCAGTCTTCTGTAGAATATTTGCACAGCAACAAAAATGTTTTTACTTCTCAAATAATTGAAAGCTCAACAGGATCAGGATTTGTTGCTCTTAGCATTATCTGATTTCACCATATTAATTATTAATAAAATTTCAATGTTTAAAAAGTACTATCTGCGTGTCACAATTTTTTCCCCCCAGATATACAAACAATAAACTTCTGAACTTGATTCACTGTACGAATCAGGTTAAAGTTAATTCCACAAACTGATTCACACAAGTTACAAAAAAAAACTTCTGAACTTGATTCACTATACGAATCAGGTTAAAGTTAATTCCACAAACTGATTCACACAACAGTTACAAAAAAAAACAATTTCCTAGCAATCACAATACACATCCTTCTATAAAAGATGGTTGTACAGTGATTGATATTATTGGGTGTAAGTTGCTTATGTAAGTATTCCAGTTCATAGTGATCATGTTTATTTACCTATCATTTTATCACCTTATGAAAATGATGTCATCTAGCTGGTAGCTCCAATAACCACTGTTCAACATTAATACAAGGGTGAATAGAATGTGTGTTTATACCTCCATTTAAATCCATTGATGTCCTTTCACTTTCAATGATGCGTTTTTTGTCTTCCAACTCAGCAATCAAACTGTCCTTCAAGTCAATCTTTTTCTCCTAAAATTACAATATTGTATTTATATATTATTCAAGAGTTTACATTCATTTGTGTGGTTCTATAAGATACACACATATTGTAGCGTGTCTAGGCTGCAAAAATAAATTAAAAACACACAGGATTATTTTTAACAAATAATAGTATGTTGCAGAGTGAATATATGAACTGTCTTCGTACTTCTTGACATTTCAAAACCCGATATCCCATAAATCAGTAACATAGTAACATTATGTTCTACCACTAGTTTTAATAATATACAAGATAACGACCTACCTCAAAATCTTTAACAGCACACTTCTTTTCTTTGATATAGTCTCTTTCTACCATTTCAAGCTGAAATAGAAGCCATTTCTTAAAACATCATTCATGCCTTAGGCCTGTCATCATAATTTATCAGTTATATTAACTACTACACTTAGTAAGCTACTTGGCTGATTTATCTATTGCAAATGAGTAAAATTACAACTGTTTGATAAAATGTAGGTTAAAATGACCATGATCTCAAAGCTGGTCACAATACAATGTACGAACACATTGAAAGACAACAAAACTGGAGACAGATATGGATATACAGCACATACAATTTAAATTAATTCTAATGATCATTCAGTTAGCATGGAAGTCATGTAACTTGTAATTAATGTGAATAACAAATCTATTATTTGGCAAAACATGTCCTGAAAATAATATGGAAACGATATTAAATGTTTTAGATAAATCAGCAGGTATATATTTACGAAGACCACTTTCCCTTTGAAACATATCAAATGTTTACCTGCAAACATTTTCAAAGAAATGTGCAGTGACTGTCTTCTATGTCTGTATAATGCATCACAAAGACAGTTACGCCTTAAGCTTTTAACTGACTTCTAAAAGAAATTTTAAATTCTAAGCATGTTTATATATAACTGTGATGAGGAGCATTGTACCTCTAAATCTCGCCATATTTCATTCATTCGTAACCTTTCTCTGTATTGCTGATCGATTTTCTTATTCCGCTTGATATATTCTGGTAAATGTCCAACCTGTAGCAACTGTAACTGTTTCTTTAAGTGACCCAGTTTGTCTTGGTACATTCTGTGATAAGAACCAGAGTAGTTGTAAATTAAGACAAAGATCATTCGAAAGTACTAGATATTAAATAGAAACTCATGGGAATCAAACATTCAAAAAGGCATCACCAAACCTACAGGAATGATTGTGTATATATCACATTTTTAAATGAAGTTTTAATAATAATAAGAAGACAAACCATTTATCATGGTGCACAGACCATGCAATTACTAAATATTAGGACATCTTTGACATTTTTGAGGTGCTCCAGAACTGTGTGAGAAAATAAAGTTATAAAGAAAGAAAACAATACCAACAACTAAACCTTGAAATGATTTCTTATATAGCTTTTGATGTCATTTTAGGAAGGCCCTTCACTGTTTGTAAAATTGCAAAGTATACCAATACTTTTGAATGTAAAAACGATGTGCAAGCTTACATGATCACATATCTTTACGTTCCACTTGTAAATGGTGTAAATGGTGTTCCATTTTTCAATATATTGAAAATAGCATACATCGGTTGAATGTAAAATAAATAAAATTTATCATTGCTTTTGAATAAAGTTAAGAACAAATGTAAACTGTTCAAAATAGAACTCTACAATTTTCTGGCAAGTGGCTAGTCTTGATAGTCCACACAGTGTCATGAAAATACCAACCTTAACCGCGAACTTATAGCAAATATGCTATGGCTGATTTCATTAGATAATTATAACTAAGAACAACCAATCACAACTCGCAGGACAACATTTGCAAGCTGGAATTTATCCTGCTCAAATGTATTAAACATTGATTCTTGCAACATGACAAAAGTAGTGACAGTGATACAAACTGAAGGAGCAAGTAGACATGGCACTGGTGTTAATTAATTTTTAGAAATAAAACAATAGCTTCACTGATACCGGCTCAAAATAAATGTATTACCCGGTATTTACAAAGTTAGTTTCTTAAAAAATGGATCGCCTGTCAAATGGGTGGTTGCATTTTTTAACTCACTCGTATTATAGTGGAGTTGCTTAAGTCCAAATTTAAGCGAGATCGTGACACGCTGGACCAAAGCACCAAATTTGGCACCCGTGTACTATAGGATAATATAAAACTTTTGAGATGGGGCTGCCCGATTTTAAAGACTTAGGTCAAGGTCAAAGGTCAAAATATGCGCGTTTCACATATTTGCCATATCAAGATGGCCGACATAATAAAGTCTATTTTTCATTTCATGTTTATGAAGTACAGCAGAGTTAGTCAACTAAACATTTGTAAGTAATATTTTAGAACTGGAATGTGTTCCAATACAGCTAACATTACAGCTAACTTGTAACATAAATAGCTGGAACGTTTTCGGAATGGAACACACTGAGAGACTACCAGGTCAAATACCAGTAATGTTTGGGGATCAACCCATTTTTGCTCTAGCATTATGTATGCACAGTGGAATTGGCCAAAAACTCTAGAGGAGTCTAAATGTATAATAGTGCTGGGGGTCTACACATGGAAATGTCTGTGTGGATAATGGTCGGAGACCTGGATGGTGTGCAGCTGAGGGTTAGGCGGGTGTTACGACTGTTGGAGCGGCAGACTCCTTCCTAAAAGTAGCACACCTGTCTAGAACACGGCATGTACATCACGTGACAGTAATGTCACTAGCAAAACTCCAACGCTATTCATTTAACACCATGTGCAATGCAGATACACCTTTCGAAAGAAGACATGATAGGCAACAGTCCAACGTTTGATTTCTGGGATAACATCTTGTACATTGAACTGTTGTGTCACATATTTGTTCGCTCACATAGGGAAAAGAATTTTGATCTGTATATAACGTCCTGGTTTTTCGTACTTTATCGTACAAACTGCCCGGTGGCTACATACGGGATAAGAAATATAAACGACAAAACACTGACATGGCCAAATGAGTATCTCTGCTCAAGGCAAAGTCAAATGGACATTGAGACAAAGTAGAGATGGCATGTAATGATGAATCACTACCAAAGCAGTGATGATGCCAGGTGTTCGCGAAAGGTGAGCCCTTCCATTTGAAAGCAGAGATGTGTTCAAAAGGAATTGGGTATTCACGAAAACAAGACAAAAGTTCTCGAGCATGCTTCTAGATCACGTAGATGAACAGAATAAAGATATTGTGAAGGGATCTGGCGGTGCCATTAGTCTAACGGGAAACCCAGCTGCCTCGAAACGATGGATGGTGGCAGGTCCTGAGCAGGCAAGGATATTGACCGAGTTTGAAGAAATGTATCACTCATCTTATCAGCCAACTGATTGTCATGAACAGGAACTTTCGATCCCATAGTGACAATGGGGAATCCATTCATGGATACATCAAGGGAACGTATGACCCTTGACACACAGAGAACGTACATCCATCGATAATTTCAATACCTGAACGATATCCATGTGGTTTTAAAGACACAATGCCTAGTTTCAAGACGTATGCCACCGTGCTTGGGCATCTAATGCTATTTGAAACATATTCATGACTCACGGAGAATGCTGTATCATTAAAACTAACATGTACGTACATATTATTGCACACAATATCAATAATATGTATATCCAATACGGTTGTAGTAGCTTAATATGGTCTCTGGACTTTTGTCTACAATAATTTGGCACGACACAACTTATTTCAGGCAAACGTACACCTTTAGCTAGTATTTGGATGACCAGAACACATATTGGATATACATACATTGATATTGTAAGTAATAATATGTAAGTAAATGTTAATTTTAATGATAAAACTATTCGCCATTAGCCAGAAATATGTTACAAACAGAATGAGCTGTGCAAACACGGTGGCAGTGTGCCTTTATGGAAGGCGCGTGTATTGGTGTAACCATATAGATTTAAACATGTCTGTCCTATACAACGTTGGCCAGAGAATGTGCACTCATCGATCATTTCAATACTTGAATAATACCCGCGTGGTTTTAAAGAGACAGCATTACTAAAAATGAGGAAAAGAAAAAAGAGGAAGATCAAAATATATTATGATAATGAATTTTGGCGACTTCCCATCTCGTTAGCGAACTGCTTCATACCGGTGTAATAGGAATAGAAGTCTGTAGGAATAAAGTTCCGACACAATGTAAAATGCTATAGGACCTACATACCGATTGGATATAAGCACATAAATAAGGTATAACTAACTAAAGGGGTTAATATTTAGTTCTGTTCTACGGTGGGGTAGAGTAACGCATCACATTGCGCCATTATTGCGAATGGCCAACAATCTACTGTCTATCGAATAACCGCAACCGCAATATCAAGGGTTGTCCCCAACGAGGGAATCACTCAGACCATTGTAGGACTTACTTATAGCGCGGTTACTCACCTTTGTTAAGAGAGTAAATTGAATTTGTGGACAATGACATTACAATAAAATAGAGCCATAAAAACCTGCATGCTGTCTGTCGTGGATGTTGCCGGAGGGAGGGAGCCTGAGACTAGGCAATCATCTTGGACATTGTATTCAATTGTAGTTGTCGCCTCCGACTGACCTCAGACACGTTCGAGTGTCCAATCATTGAGAACAGGTCGTTAGAATCGTCGCTTTGTGCAGCGACTTCAGTAGAGCACATTGCGGATCTGTTGGACACATTGTCCCACTATATAGAAGCCACACAGACTCAAAGGTTTGGCCGGCCTCTGTAACTAAACGCAGTGCTTAACGACTCGGATTTAAAGCTAAGATCCCATAATTATACGCGGTATGCGGTATGCGGTCTGCGAATACGCATTCGCACCAATCGCTACATTAAGCGATCCAATTTGCCGTCTACATATGCATTCGCAGGCCGCATACCGCGTATAATTATGGAATCTTAGCTTAAGGCTGCTAGGGACTTGGTCCAATACCCTCATCTGCATTCGAACCCAGAACTTACCAGTCTTGAGCCCAATGGTCTAACCCAACCCCTACACCACAGACACCGGTTGTCTGCAATAATGATATTCATTCTGTATAACACAATAAAAATTGATGTTCAAGACAAATAATTATATCCACCGTACGTAAAAGAAGGTATTTTTGGTGTCGTGTGCTTTATTAGTTATTAGTGTGTTGATGAGCTGCTGCTAATGACGACAACTCGTAACTCAGTACAGAGAGTTGATTGGAAAGGTTACAATTAGTGTTCAGCGTGATTTCTCTAACATCATCTCGTGAAGATCATGTTCAAACGGAATAACAATGACGGTAATGTCTGATCTTGTTGGTTGGAACGTGATGCGGAATGAACGCGCGCGGCTCAACTCTAGCCTAGTTCGTGTCAAACCATAGATAGAGAGAACATTCATTAATAATCATCGTCTATTGTAGTTCAAACTTAGGGTTATTTCGACAAATGGTGTCAGACTGAAAGCTGTGCGCATAATTATCTCTGTAATTGTCTCGTATACGATCAAAGTCGTACGGCGAAATCGTATTCAATAGCTAGTCGACGTGGCACTAATATGGGACACCCTATGCGATCAGATGTTTGTCGTGAAAGTGGTTGTCTATACGACGGAATAGACGATGTAGAAATGTGAGACATATCAGACTTTTCCTCGGACAACTCTCACTTGCTCATACGATGAAATCGACGCCGTGAAGATTTTTTAGACCTACGACAATAAAAAGAAATGTGTACTGTTTACATTAGAGCAGAAGTAAAATAAATAAAACAATTATATTGTAACAAGAACTAGAATGTCTGTCGTCTGCTGGGAGAAAATTGCAGAAAATTAATATGAGCACTATTGTCTGGAACGACAAATGCTTGAGACAGTAATTTTCCGATTTACCGAGTTATCTTCTGCAACATGCAACAATTATCGTACGACGGAATCGCAGAAATTATTAAGTCCGGCAGGAATGCAAGTCCGGTAATATCATAACAAAATGGATTACTTAATAAAAATCAATCTCTACGGAATAAAACGAATAGCCTGATCCATAAAACTAGCCAGTACCTACAAGTCCTAGAGTTAATGTAAGAAAAAGTGCAATAAAAGTATGTGTTTTATACTAGTCTGGTCTGGACTAGAAATCATAGGTATGTAGGTCCTATAGCATTATACATTGTTGCGGACCTATTATATTCCTACGGACTTCTATTCCTTCTACATGTACATCAGCTAGAGGCTACACAAAGTGAGCGTTTGACAGCACAGCAATGTCCAAAACCACGGTTAGTATGGCATTCAGGTTGAATGAGCGGTTATGGTCTTGAACTGTCAAGCGCCACACGAATGCTTTTTTGTGTATTTGTTTAACGACTCCAGTAGAACACAATAATTATTGATCATCGGTTATTGGATGTTAAATGGCGCACGGTTATATTTATAATTGGACAAAGAGGAAACCCGGTACCACCACATAGGCTACTCTTACCGATGTTTAATGTGCACTTTCCAACAGACAGAATAGTACACACAGCGCCCACTAATGGCACCTAGAAAATATCCCACTGGGTACATCGAACCTCATAACGACGCTATTTCGCGGTGCTACGGCCCGTAAATGTAAATGAGTGCAATAAGTTCGAATCCATCAGTACACAATTTGTGGGGGTTGTTTTATTGATATTGATGCACAGACAAGATATGACATACAACATCATTACATATAGCTGTACATAGTGGAACTGAACCAACGAGTGTATTGAGGAGAATCGATCCTTCAACCTCACGCACCTCAGACGGATGCTCTAGATCTGAACTAGATTCCGCTCCGTGTACCCAGTGAGAGGAGACCTGCGTAACCCGGGTCACACGTCGTCTATGACCAGTCTATCGACGTCACGTTTCGACGACATCATTATCGCGTCTGTCAAAACTACGATCCACTCATTTCAAGATAATACTGATAACACTCCTCAGATAATCGGCAATTTTGATGAATTTTCTTCAATTGTGCTCCAACGGGAATATAAAATAAGATAAATTACCATAGCTACTGAACTTGACAAGTATAGTGTTCACACAATCCAATACCCACACCGTTTCGGGTCGAAGTTACAACTGGCATATTATGTAGAAGCATTTTTGTGTTTTCTTGCATTGCTTTTTTATAGCTGCATAATTATGTGTTTGATTCGTGTATAAGAGACAAACAACTATGTTAAAATGTAGCGCGCTGACACACACACATACAACACACACAGACACACACACACTCACACACTCGCGAGAGCGACATATAGCAATGTGTATGATCAATAGGGGGATGTTAGAAGATGCAATAAATCAACCGATGAAACAGTATGCCTTTAACTGGAATACGGACTTAACTATCATAATTATGCCTTTTGTTATACTACATTAGTTACTTCACAAGTCTCATACATGTACATGTAGCTCTTCAGTCATCTTGTCTATTGAGTCTTATCTTCTCTCACATGTATTTGCCGAGACTCGCTTTAACCTGAAGTTGACAGACAACGGTGCTTCTAAACTCTCTGTAGCATAAATAATTTAGAATAATGTTTTATGGGGATTAATTCTCGTTATTTCTCCATAGGAAATTCGCGTCACTCCGGACCACGTTATACAACACGACACTTGAAATCTGCCATATTGATTTGTAATGACGCAAGTCACTGCATGAGCACATCGTTCAAAGCTAGTCTCTCATTCGAAACAAAAAAAAACAAGCTTTCCTAATGTCTTCTAACTTGAAACAATTTTTTTTATATTTTGTCATGAGATACTGTTTACTAGTGATTTCGCTGGTAACACAATGAAAATTGCTATAAATTTTAATTTGAATAAAACTATACTTCGTGTCTGTAATATGTTTTTCGTAGCTAACTTTAGTTTCGTTTAACGTAAAGAAAAAAGGTAAACATTTTTTTGAAATAAAAAAAATCTTCAGAAATCCGTCATTTTCTTTGCAGACGATGGATTTTTCTGCAGATTTTTTTAATGTATTGCATTACAATATTTTTATTTGTTAACCTAAATAAACATATTTACCTTTTTTCTCTCCGTTAAAAGAAACTAAAGTTATCTACGAAAAAAATAGTCAGCTATATTAAAGTAAAATGTAAACTCTGTATGCTATTTAAAGACGATCGCTCACCATTTCTCGTGACGGAAGCAATGGAGCCAGCCACAAGACAATTAATATGCGTATAATCATTATAACAAGCGAAAACACTGTCCTTGTTAATCTACATAATTGCATACATTTATTATATGACTACAAACAACAACAGAAATGTCAAAATGTCATTATATTACGTTAAATTGCTCCGTTCACAATATACGCATCGATCGCTATAAATAGCATTTTGAAAAGTTGTTACACTTTTAATGTCACGCTATTATCTAGAGTGCAGCGAACTGAGGCCCAATGTTATTTCTACCCAGAGCGAGCTCCATGCCTCTTGTCATGTGGTGCCTATTTTTCCGCGAAAAACGTGAGCGATTCTCTTTAACAGTATATAACAGCGCAACCTGAAGAAGACGTTTTATTTATAGTCATTATTTGTTCCATCAACAGAATTTATTGTTTATTTTTGGATGGGGACGGGGACGGGGAAGGGGAAGGGAAGGGATGGGGACGGGGATGGGGACGGGGATGGGGATGGGAATGGGTGTAACATGATCAAACATTACAAAAGATTGGTAGGATATTGGATTTCAACTTGTAACTGTAAATGTCAACTTGTAAAACACAGATTGTAACTTGGAACAGACTGGTTTCAAACTGTAAACTTGTATTACTAATTTAGCAAGCCTGTTTTGTAAACTGTCAACTTGTATTATTAAAGTACTCTCTGATACAAGCACGCCTGTCTTGTAAACTGGTTTTAACTCGCTATCTCAGAGACGATGTTATCAAGCACGTATATCTTGGTCCTGGAAACACTTGGTGATAATTGAGTAGAAATGACGTAGACAGAGTATTTTGTTTTCAGATTACTAACAAGACAATGCAATTTTTAGTATTTTCTTTGACGTAGTTACTTCTTGGATTGCTATCATGTCAAGATTGCGATAGACGGGGGTGCGAATCGATAGATTGACCGGGATAGACATATTACACATTAAATATTAATAACATTGTAAGAAAACATACATGAGCTGTTCTTGTAAATATTTAATTCATTTGTGTCAGATATGTGGATATTCGAGATGCATTTTAAAGAGCCTAAGTATTGAAAATCGCAATACGCTGTTTTTTTTGTGCGTACACATTATTAATACAATGTATATGAAGTACCAGCATTTGTTTTCAAAACCGGCTGCCGGTTTTATTTGTATTCGTCTTTTCTCCGTCGCTCAAAAATACCTTGCAAGCCAGCCAAGCCTGTTACGTAACTCAGCCACGTCACAAAAGGACAATCCAATGAAAGCGAAGCATTGCTGATCGCAGAGAAGAGTGGTACTGTTGGCGAAAGAAAATGTGTAATAGCTGTAGAGATCGGTTCGAAGAATGAAATGCAGTTTTGGAACAACAATCCAAGTGTTAACAATGGTGTACAAGTGCACATTATATGGGTGCACGAAACCTGCTGTCAAATGTGCCAACACACAGGCCCACGTTTTGTGCATGGGAGAGATTTGTAAACACTAGTATGTAAACACCACCAGAGCGTATAGGAAAGGGGGCTCGCTAAAGGATCGTATAATGTGGTGATAATTTTGTCCCTGAAAATTACGAAAACATACGCAGGTACGCAGCTGCGTACAACTCAGACCTGAGATTACAAATAGTTTTGTGTTATTAAAATATAATATGATGTAAATGCGTGTATGCTCTATTCACTTATTTTATACCATCGCCGAAAAAGTCTGCGTACCACCTGAAAATCC
>JAUTCZ010078023.1:0-16857 GCA_032273805.1 Melanodrymia brightae | reverse complement strand
TGCCGTACTTAAAGAATATGAAGAGTAACTTAGGGGACATTTCATGCACACGGGAACCCTCCCAGCCACTAGACTATGTGTATCGTACTAAAGTATTGTAGGCAAACGTAAACTAAACGGCTATAAATAATTTGAAGTGTACTTATATTAAAACTTGGGAGTGTACCTTTTATGTATTATATAATTATTGTCTATGTACATGTTGCATAAATATATTAGTTTGAATAAACTCTATAAAACTCTACTAGTAAAATTTAAAATACAACATATTTTGACATGATGTACATTGACAAAGTAGACTATAACTGTAGCATAGTATATACATGAAAATGATGATATCGAAAGGTCATAAACATGATGCATACGTGCTTTCAGTACCAAAATAGTACGTATTTCCAAACATCGTTTTATAAATGTTACCGCCCATTGAATAAGACGATAATCGGTTTGTTTTGACACCAGGGAATTTTAATGTGTTTTGAAAAGAATTTACCAACAAGTTAAGCCTCAGACCAGTGTCTGAATGGTACGAGCTGCAACTGGATATATCCGTACAACATGATATAGGAGTAAATAATTTATCCAATACAATGACCAATCTTGATTCATATATTATGGGTTAATCTTTTGATCCGCAATGGACAGGGCAATTTTAAAACGTGTTCTATACGACCACCTGTCGGGATACAAATGGAAGGAATCCTTAGGTAATCTTCTTATTCAAAAGATTTCAGTATGTCACAGAGTATCAGTTTTTTTCTCCTTTCAGACTGCCGTTGGTTTCAGACAATTGTATTCATCAACTTCCATGCCAGCGACCCGAAACGCCGAAAGTAAAATTACTTCAATGTTACTACCGCTGTGCAAGAGATATGGTCTCCGTTGCTTTTTAATCCTTCTGGACGTTTTTCATTCGAGATTTTAAAACTTTTATGGGAACAGGAGAGAAACTATCTTGTCTCATTGTTTAGTATGCCACGGTGTCTTATTTACGAGAAATAGAAGAAGCAGGCATCATATAGCATATAATCCTGTTTGTAGCGGTATTACACTCAATATGAATTTAGCACAATAACTAAAAAGTAATATACATATACGTGCGTATTACTAACTCGAGGTATTACAAAAAATAGTTCGAGCAGAAATATATAAATCCTTTCCAAACATTGGTTAACGACTGGTATATCAATGGCCATGGAATGTGATTTACTGCCTGCAGAAAAGTGCTAATGAAAAACTCGTATACTATATTGATGCAGCGAGTTTCTTTTCTAATCCCCTAGCTCATAATGATGTGACAATTACGATACGAATGAAAACTAAAGTTTGCCTGCCGCCGTGCTTATAGTATACTAATAAATATATGGTTTGGGTTTTAAATCATTGTGAGAACAACAACACCACATACAACAACAAACAAACACATTTGACCAATAACAATCAATATAATTTTAATATATAAATATGTGAATACATGTATCTTACATAGATCTTATTTGATATTCTTCATTCAAATCTCACACAATTGCACTAATCCGCCAATATACAAATTTGCTTTCTACTGCAATTATTCTAAACGTATATATTGTTTCCTACTTACTAAACGATATACATATATCATAAATAGTTTATTGGTGGACATATTTCCGGTTCTTCTAATTGATAGCTTCATTAGAACATTTGAACGATATTATGATGTCAATTATAAATAATAGCATGTTACATGCACATACATATGAAACTATTGATTGGTTTACGTCACTCACTGTACGTTTCGTATAAGCTAAAGAACATAAAATAATACATGTATAACTAATACAGACAAACAGCGAGCATACATCAAAACTTCAATTTTGTAATACGATTTAATTATGTATAGTACTTAGATCAATATTACGGTTGAATGTATGTAAAATACAAACGGGTTTCAATGAGAATTCTTAAAATACATTCTAACAACGATAAAACTACCAATTAACATGTAAAAACAAAATTAATAGTTTAATGAAAGTTGTTTAAATAAAAAAAAACTAAATTTTAAATTATTTGTATTGATTTGTTTGGATTAAAATCATCATAGAAGCATTGATAAAGTGTCATTGAAATATATATTATTATTTGTTTAGTAAAATGTGACTAAGTTTATTTCAGGCCTTACACAAGAGTAATTTTAGCTAAAAGCTGTTGGTCTGGTGTGTTGGTGAACGAGCAAACACCCTCGCACCTTTCCCACTCAATGCTACATGTACATGTATGTAGTACATGCGTTTTCATGTATAGAAAGTTACGCTGAAGCTCGTAGTCAACATCAATGTTTTAAACTATTATGGATTCGTTCAACAATATACTGGTATATTTGCTTGTGCATGTAATGTCACGTTTTATTGATATATGTACTATACATTATAGACAGAAACACGAAACCGCATCCTGAAAGTGCTACTCAAATTTCGACAAGAGAGCAGAGAGTCCTGTTGTGAACACTCGGCAACACTGTTCAAAATTCAAAGCTTTCACGGTTACTTGCATCACGTATTATTGTACAATGCCTAAAGATATAAGATAATTTGCGTGTCGTTTCTCGTGTAAACAGTGTTCAAAATCAAAAGTATCCAATGAAAACAGGTTAGATCACGACAGATGAACCTGTTTATCATGGGGGAGGAAGAATAAAAGTGTATTTAGGGCAACAATCGAATGTTCATGGATGTCCACAATTTATTCATACATTTGCGCTACTTTAGTGAGGTAAATTGACTTTGTATAAACTGAGGCCCCAACAGGCGCCGCTGTTGGCAGAAAGAATACAGGAGTGATGGAAGATGTTAAGCTTCTCTGAAACCATCTCGATGATTGTGATCGCTATAGACGGTGATCATTCAGATGCACATTGTTAGCTTCTATTACATTTTGCCATAATTACTTCAAATGTTTTGCCCGGCTATTCAATTTTCCCACTTTTATGACATTGTTTTGTTAAGACGTGTCGCCAATTATATTCTGCTTTTCTGTAGCTCACCTTTTTATCTTTCCTGTAATTTGTGTCTGTTTGATCAGTGAAGTGAACTACTTGGGTGATGGTTCAGTTTGTATTATCTATGTGGGTATATGCCTGATCCTATATTAATCGTCATGACATTATCTATTAATGAATTCCATTACACTACACTTCCACTACGCCAACTGTATGTATGTATGTATATTTTTAAACAATCCTGTGCCTTTACTGAATGGCGGGAGAGTAAATAATTCTGTTCTGTTCTGTTCTGTTCTGTTAGATCATTAAATTGAACTGACCTGAACTTGAGCGATAGTGTAAAAATGTTAACTGTTGCACTAACGGTCGACCCTGTAGATCACTGTACACCATTTACACCGGCCAGTGGTTAACAATGGTATGTACTGTCATGTCTGTGGGAGATTGCATATAAAATATATCTTTCTGTTTATTAATAAGTTGGTTTCTTCTCTCGTACTAACAATAACTCCTGTCCTAAGTAGTCAGTCGAGGCAGCTACACTGCAGGTTCAGGACAGACGTGCTTGAACATTCATTGGATATAAGCAGGAAAATAAGTTATAACCAACTAACTTTGAACGCCAACGGTTTATAAAAATTAATTTATTTATTTAATTTTGTAATTTATTCTTGTGAGATTTGTAGCTCAGTTGTAGAACGTTTGCTTTACGTGTGATGGAACGCAGGATCGATCCGCGATGGTGGAAAAATTGTATTTTTCCATTGCAACCAATGCCCCACAATTAATATGTCAAAGGCGTGGAATATCTTATCCTGTCTGAGAAAGTGCATATAGAATATTTATTGCTGCCAACGGTGTTGTTGTTGGGGTTGTAGCTCAGTTGTAGAACGTTTGCGATGTATACACAGGTGTTGAACGGGACGCCCAATCGATCCATCGACGAGCTTAGATCCTACGTACTCTACCATTGAGTTACATCGCATGTTATGATTTATCGTTGAACAATAAAACAGGTCGGTTGCCGTTGTATATATTTGACCGTTAGTGTTCATAATTTTACTATCTTGTTCACAATGTTACAGTAACGGTGGACAATGCAACCTTTTAAGTATCATTTTTATACTATTGGTGAGGTGAACACTAACCTGCAGTACAAAGCTCGTCTCGGATTTCGCAAATCAGAGCCACATTGGAATATTTAACATGTTCACGTGTCTTACAACCACTTTCTACCACACAGGGGAAAATGGATATTTGATAGCCCCATACTTGAAACTTCAGTGTACAATAGTGACAATAAAATATGCCGAGTACAAACAAGTTGTATCATGGCATCTATCACTCAAATCATGTATGCGTACAATACATATTTTATGTTTATAAATACGAAGAGAGCGAAATAGTACACAGAACGTGAAGCCTGGAGTGGTGCGTTGGCGGGGAATAATAGTCCTGCACATGTATCAAATATTATGTTTATGTCGTGCAACAGGGTATGGACATGATAATAATGGGTATGATTAATTAGCGTTTGGGTTGTTGCATTAATGTCAGCTACATAGAGACTGTACTATAATATTAAGACACGACGAATATTCGTGTAGTAGACATGTGCATTTGTGCACTATACAATCCAATTATGAAGGTTACATGACATACAAATGTGGCTGTTAGTGACATTTTGCTTATTACATTTTGTATACACACACCTGAGCTGTCTTCTATACATAGTTAGTTATAGTTGTTACATTAATGTGCCCTATATATGGCTAATTCTACTAACTATTCGCATAGTTTGTTTTCGTCGATTGTCGGTTAATTTCTCTATTTCTATACATTTAGGCCTACTATGTGCATGCAAAAATATGCATATAAATATGCATTTAAATGATAACATACATAAGATCTAAAAAAGCAAAACCCCAATCTATTCATTGGTCATTTAAATTACATTTAGTTCACGGTAAAATTACGTTTGACCCTTAGTTATTTTGGTCGTATGCAAACGAAATGTGCTGACGTATGTTGACAAGCATCCGCTTTCAATATGTGATGTAATTATGGTCTACTACGTTCGTATTAAACATATTTGCGAGACATTTTGCATTCCATCTATGGTAGATAAACACTTTTGAAATCGGAGACATACGAGTTTCTGATGGTATTAGTTGTGTCCGTGTATTACATTATTAACATTTGGTGCAACGTATTAAAAGGCGGCAATACTTTAATTAAAATAGTCTCTATATTTTACAGAAATAAATACAATATCTCGAAGTGGAAGGCTCCAATACAACAAGTAATTCTAGATATTAAAGCATTGTGGTGAGTGAAAGATTGTGAATTTATTTAGACATATATAGCACGAGATATCCAATGTGTTTGAGATTACTACGGTCGAGATAACGAAGTTTAACTATCCAATAGCACACAACTGTCTTCCCAAACGCAATAATATACACATAATTATGTTGGAATATGTCTACTATGAGTATTATAATTGATGTGAGAATCTGTTTTCCATGCTCTCCACGAACTTAAACTGTCTTCTGTCGTGACATTTCATTATAGCAGGGTTATTTGGATGTGATGTGCGCAGGTGCAGATAATGCACTTCTGGGTCATTGCTAGCGTGACCGCAGTCCTCGCACACGTACGTCTTGCCTCGACGTTCATTAAAGACGAAATCAAACTGCATTCCGTGAATCTTCTTGCAATGAGACTCCAACGAACAGCGCTGTGTGAAACCTTTCCCACACACGTCACACTTGTATGGACGCACACCTACAACGAGAATACCATTATACTGCGTTAAACTACAAATGCATACTTTAATTTTAAATAACCAGTCTCTGTGGTATAGTGGTTAGACCACCAGACTCAAGACTGGTAGGTACTGAGTTCAAATTCCCATCGAGGCGTTGGGATTTTGAATCGCAGCACAGGTTGCTACGTTAGTGAGTACTTCACAAGTCTTAATGGGTACACCACCTACACCAGCCAGTGTCACACTACTGGTTAACAATCTCGTTTATGTAAGCATTCTTTTATTTTATATGAATTAAGCACCATCGAAATGAATCTATCATACATGAATGGCATAATTATGATCGTAACCCTTTATCTGATATTATGTTGCTCATGCGTAACGAATATACACACTCATGCACGCCAAAAGAAAATTAAGTTATTGTAAGTATAATAATGGAACATATGTAAACATGATATACACCTTCACGAGCAACATTTTCATAATCATACTATGCATAATGATGCAACAAACCAAGAGCGTTCTTCCCTCCATGCACACCTTCCCTCACGAAATACTTGAATCCATACATTCACAAACCTAGCGTTTGCTTTCCTTCATAATTTCATCCCCAGCTCCTTCGTATTGCATCACCAACATACCTCACCCCACCGTCGCCAATTCCTGCCTATAGATTTCATCTGTTTGTACTCCCTTCATATAGCATACCTCTTATTCCGTTATGACCATGTATCGGCCTGGACAGCTATACGTCCGTCCGTCCATCCATCTATCCATTCACGCATCATCTACTAGTATTAATACATTAAATAATTTCATATATTCATGTGTTGATGCTGTCCTGTACTGTACTATGTTTAATAGTATCATCCTACCTGTATGAGTTCTCGTGTGTCGCTTCAGGTCGAACGTATCGTTGAACCCTTTGCCGCAGAAAGAGCAGAGATATCTCTTTATTTCCTTGTGTGATTTGACATGTGTTTGCATCATCTTGGCGGTGTCACATTGGAAACCACACATTGGGCATGAATGCATCGTTATCTTCGGGAGCCATCTCCGCGACATATTATCAGCTGAAAAAAGACATCAACAAAATCATTATTTATAATTATATATAAACGTATTGAGAAATGAATGGATTTGTATAGAGCAGAGACATGTTACGTTACGATTGGTTGTAGGTGCCTTATCAACTGAAGGCTTAGACATCCCGCCTTCGGTACTGTCCGCTATCAAAAGTCAGGGACCAAATGCAAAGGCTGTACCCATTGCGAGAAGTTAGTTAGTTATAACTTATTTACGTGCTTAAGGTCCAAATACGTCTGTCATGGTCACTCAGTCCAGCTGCCTGGACTGTCTGTTCAGGACAGAAGTTAGTCCATTTTTAGCGGTCTGTTCAGGACAGAAGTTAGTCCATTTTTAGCGGTCTGTTCAGGACAGAAGTTAGTCCATTTTTAGCGTAACACCTATAATACTCGCGCGTACGATAACGCCCGTTTAAAAGTTGAGACAGTTCCTTGATACTGCATGAGGCCATTCTTTCCAAACTTACAGCAAAAATATAATCATGTAGGTTGATTCAATTGAATTCCACTTATTACTCGTTTTTCCCGATTGCATTTCAAGGGTATGTGCTATTTTGCACATGGATAGTGTATACTCCACAAGTACTAGCTTAGGTGTCGTTAGACCCGTTAGGTTCTGTTTTAACAGTGACATGTAAATGTAATGCCCTGTCTAATGGTATATACAATCACTGTCTAAGGGTATATACAGTCATATACACGGCATAAACTATCATTGCTGTTACTTACACGAGGGTAGTACTGTGATGGCAATGGGTGTCGTATCCTATAATAATGTAAAACCATGTGTGGCAATCCCCATAAATTAGTCACCCATTAAGTGATAATATACAATGTGTTCAATTGTTGCTAAACATCTCTATTCTTGCAGTGGACTCACCTATTGATCCAATGCTTGTAGGCGGCTTGCCCTCTTTGTCAGAAGCAAAAAGTGGATTTTTAATTCCAAAACCACCGTTGATAACTTCTACGGACGTTTTCAAAGCCTTAAAAATAAATGCGATATGGTAAACAAAATGATTGTGGTTTTCTGGGAAATAATTATTTTGCAGTAAACAAATACTTCAAATTGATTTACGTTGCCAAATACGAACAATCTGGACACAAAACAAGAATACTGAAAACAAATCTTTGATTGCTTATTATTAAAACGTATATTCCATGATGGTATATCAATCTAGTTTCCATTCAAATAACCATCCTCCAGTCCACATCCACGCTCCTTCTACCAAAACGTTTATACACGTTCTGGCATTCTGTCAATCAAAAGCATAACGGTGTAGATGAGAAATGTTCAAACAGGACAGTGAATTCATACTATTATACCTAATTATGTGATTCTATGTTTGCCTGTTTATTTTGCCATAGTAAAAGTTTCTATGTATTATGTAATATATTTTGTTACGATATCACCTGTCTTGCATTCCTACCAGATTTACATTCACTTTACACCGGATTCATTAGAATGATGTTCCATTGTTGTCAACTCATTCAGACCAATCTGCTTCAGTCATTGTACATGTATATGAAACAACATGCACGCAGGTCAGATTGGTAACTACAGTTATGTAGATACAGGGGCTTATTTATTTGCTTGAAATTTATTATTATAATATATTGACTATGCCAATGTATGTAACGTACTACACATGTATACAAACCTTGGTGACTGGAGGTGAATGATATTGCTGATTGTGGTCGGCCGTTTTATCCAGAAAGCCTATACTGTCATGTCTTACAAATCGTCCCGACTCCGGAGAACAGTTCATTCGAGAAGGTTCGTATGCTTTCATCATGCCAGAAGGCGATGGTATTTCAGCAGGAGAGAGAACTCCGACAGGTGGGGATATTTTCTCCGGCAATGACATCATGGTAGAAGAGTTTTGGAGTTGTGTTTGAACAAATGGAATAACAAAGAATGGCGGCCTCGTGTAGTTGAGATGACCGAAAGGAACCGGGTGTGGGTAAACACTACAAGTGTATGGATTGTACATTGGTTGCAGTCTCAATGCGGGATCGGTAGAAAGATGTGGCGGGGTGAACGGAGTGAAGCTAGGTTGTGGTGCAAACGGAGGCAGATTTGTTCTAAGAAATCGACGTTTACGCGTTTTCCTGGCACTTGTTTGTACTGGGGAGTGTTTTTCAGGTTCGCTGGACTTATGAGAAAGTGGGTCAAAGTCATTTTGACATGACGTAGTTCCAGTGAGAATGTTGAGTGAAAACTCTTCACTAGGTCTGTCTTCTGAAATACTTTCAGGGCTGTTGATTCCACGAGGACTCTCCAGATGTTCTCCATTATTTGACCGCGGAGTACTCTGTGTATCATTCTTATTTGGTGATAACTCTGAAACGACAAAAAAGGACAATGTGTTAATATTTTAGTTAACTATATTGTTCTAGTTATGTAATCATATTGCTTGTTGGTGGTACGAGCATTGCCTTTTACAGCGATTACTCCTACACTAATTGGTGGTCCTTTTCAAAATACATAGTTTTGATGAAACAAGGACTAAAATGCAATGGCTGAGCTTATGATGGGTGCCATGAGTTGGGCCAGATATGAACACCTTGTATCATCGGTTCTTTGGCTGTGATTCGTGAGTCACTGCATGCCATCTCGACGTTGTCAGAACATCGCCTCGACACTGCCTTATTCGGAGGTATGTTTTGGGTTATTCTATTGGTTTGGGCTATTGGGTTCACAGGATTAGCATTCCTATGAGATCAGTGAACTTAAATGCTATTCCCAATGAAACAGGAGTCCAGAAGATCAGAGGTCATATTAGCAATTCACAGGACATGTAGCCATTCCCGAAACAATAGTAGATATGATAGACCTGTATTTAGAAATGATAACACAGACGACATGTTAGCCATTGCGAAGTACTATGACGTTATGCCACACACTCTCTGGTCAACGGAACCATGGCTATGTATTTCCAATAAATCCAGACACGTTTGTTTGTGATTTCTGAGGAGCCTGCTAGGCATTACCGAGGTAACATCTTTCACTTAAATAGTAATACACATGTACTTCATTTCCACTAGTATGTTTTTATAGGCTACCCATAGACAAATGGAGACACAACACAAATTTTATAGTAATTTGATTTAGTTTTAATAACCCGAACAATATATTTTATGCATACCTGCCCATTTCTCAGTCCAAGAATGAGGGCAACATTTTGATTTTGGTAGCCTGTACAATAAAACTGTTAATAACATATGAATTAGTCGTGGTCTCACGTGTATGTCGCCTAGAAGTTTTCAATCGGACTTAAATTTCCTTTGATATACAAATCGTTAGTATCACTTGTACAAAAAGTAACAAAAAACGCCATAAAGATTTCTGAAGTTTTATGTGTTTCTATAAAATACGGTGTGTGAAACCAGTAAAAAAATACACAATGAGAAATGACAAATCGAGTAACGAATTCCACTGACATTCCCAGGACAATACAGATCAAACGTCGTGCGAAATTTCTCACATTTGGACGAGTGTGTTACAAACTGATAGTTTATCACATTCCCGTAGAGAAGGGATTAGCAGAGCAAGATGGCTGCATAGAAATTCGCGGGAGCAGATGCAATTATAACGGATCACTGCTTCAAAAAATCCTTTTGGACAGTATAGCGTTCTCCCGAAATGTAACGTTTTCTTCAACATGGACGCTCTTGGATATTTTTCTTTGAAGCCATATTTGTTTACCTTTGCGATGGAGGTTTCGTACCACCAAAGTACATTGTGGTTTCAATTATGACACCATGTAGAGAATACTACTCATAAATGTATCTCGGGTATACAAATGCATCCGAGCCTGTGGTTATAAAACATTAACTTTGAGCCGGGTGTCCAGACGCCTAACGTTTTATAATCACTGAACCTGTTCCCAGACAACATAACAATATATTTTATGCATCCTCTGAAGAATTTTGTCGCCCTTCCTTGAGACTCAGCTACATTTCGTATTCAGTATTATAATAATTATTTGACAGAAGTTAGTGTTAAGAAGCCAATGATCTTTTGTAAAGATAGAGTTTGTTTGTTTAACGACGCCACTGGAACACATCGATTATGATATGTGTATTTTATATGTTCTCTACCACAGACAGATTAACCGTGAGTGGGACACTGGTCAGTGTAAGTGGTGTACACCTACCCATGGAGCCCTTGAACCGGTACTTAGATTAAAAACCCTATGGTCTAATAACTACACCAAAGAGACCGGTAAACCAGCGAAACAGAATATGGCTGTATTTTTCGGGTGCACTGTTTATGAGTGGGTTCCTGTACCCTTTTATATTAACCTTTATCTCCTCCTAAAGTACATACATATGTATATATGGTAAGACCTGTATATAACAGTCACCTACATTACTTCAAAATTGTTTTAATATGCAGGTGGCTTGTAAAAACAGGTGTTATATATATAATTTTATATATTAGCCACAACATTCAATATGAGATCGTTGAAACGATATTCATACAGCTATATACATACAGCTACATGTATATAATGTAGTGTAATTTGACGCTCTGAAGTGCAACTGACTCGGTATGATCCAGGTTTCCGCGTTGGGTTTTTGTATCTGCTTGTATCGGAATGCATTGTCCGAGGGATTATAAACTTCCACACAAATTACCCGTGCTGTTTTATGGCCAAAACATCCCGTGTACGTGTATCAGCTGTCAAATCCGGTTACAGACGCGCAGTTAAAGATGTAAGGTCGAAGGTTAATTCCACACGAGGCGGGGTACCACATAAATGAAAAAAAGGTTACAGATCCTCTGATAAATATTTTAGTGTTCTCCAGAAGAACTTCGCGAAGAACACTTGTTGGTGAGCGTCTCTTTCCCATATATTATTTACGAGATACAAACCCACGAATACATTCACCGTATGACAGGTTACATTCATATCGCATTTGGTGCGTGGTACTTTATACTCGACAAATTCACTGATTACATCTAAAAATTGTAGTTTTGAATTATTAAAACGGTTAGATACGCGCATTCAGATTATTATTGCAAAAACCTACCAAGGACTGTTTTTTAATAATAGTACGAGTTAAAATCTAACAATGTTATTTTTATATTTGGTCGTTATCACGATGAACGTATACGCCACCTGTTAAAGTATTTACAATAATAATATGTTTAATGGTGTGTTAAAATATGAAGTGTTGACACCTTTTGGAAGGATTCAAATTAGTGCATAATATATTTTGAACAACTCTGAACATGAATATTTGAAAAGAAAAAAATGTGATAGTAGTTCACGTTTTAGCTATCAAACGCAATTCTATAAATTCATATTTGACAATAAGTTCTTCCCAATATAATTGAATAAAATTGAAATTTAATTCCTAATAATTATGTATAAAGTGTTACGTGTTCATACTGGTTCTACCAGAATTGGAGTTTTTGTTTTTATTGTCGCTCACTTGTTTGCCAAAGGAAGTACACATAGTAATAATGAAAAGGATGAAACGGAAGATTGGAATGTTTTTATTTGAAAATACAGTGTAGTATAAAACACACGATATAAAAATACAAAAAAAAACCAGTGATGGCATTAGTCCCATCTGAGCACTTTGAAGACAAGTGGTGGTCTCAAACTAAATACAGACAAAAGATTGTATTAGGCAGGATTACCGTTCATGAAAATTTCATGTCATGGGTGAATTCCGTCGTTACAACTTTGTCGTAACTTCTCTTTAGATTATCTTGTAGAGAGATACGGCTTCGATATGTTTGACATGTTGAAATGGGATATCACAAGAATATTATTGAAGTGAGTTCACTTAGTATTACAATACTATGAAATTTGTTTCACAAAAAAGAAGTGCAGGCAAAATAAATCTTTGGAAATTGTGGTTTTCGTTCTCATCCCACTACAAATAATTTTATATTAAAAACATGTCACGGGTTTACGTTTTAAATGTATACTGCGCCTCAAAACGATAGAAGTGAAGTTTTTTTTAAAACTTTTGGCTTAATGGCAGCTGTGCAGGTTGAAGGTTAATGCAACACCTCATAGATGAAAAAAAGGTTTGAGATCTTCTGATAAATATTTTAGTGTTCTCCAGAAAAACTTCGCGAAGAACACTTGGTGAGCGTCTCTTTCCCATATATTATTTACGAGTTACAAACCCACGAATACATTCACCGTATGACAGGTTACATTCATATCGCATTTGGTGCGTGGTACTTTATGTTCGAAACATTCACTGATTATATCTGAAAATTGTAGTTTTGAACTATTAAACCGTTGGATAGCTTATTAGTGCAAAGAGCTATTTTTATAACAATACCAGTTAACATCTAACAATATATACACAGTTTATGTGTATTCTTTTAAAAATAAATGTGTTGAATATTTTAAATAATATATTATATCGTTTTTTTTATTTTAAATATTGTTAAAGTTAGTTATAACTTATTTGCGTGCTTATATCCAATTATGGTTCAAACACGTTCATGCTCAACATACAGTCAAATATCTCTACTGCCCGCCCAGGACAGAACATAGTGTTAGTATTAAAGAGGAAACACGTTACTCTCTTTTGATTAGCAGCAAGGGATCTTTTATATAAACTTTTCCACAGATAGGACAGTACATTACATAGCCTTTGTTACACCAGTTTTGGGCACTGGTTAGTATAATTGGCAGTAAACCTATCCATGGAGCCTTGGGGTGGATTCACTCTGGGTTGGAGCCGGTGTGGAACGAACGAAGTCCGGTAGGAATGCAAGTCTGGTAATATCGTCAAAACATGTGTTAAATGACAAAACGAAACTGCACGGAATTAAACAAATAGTCTGGTTCATAAAACTGGATATTTCTTACATGTTTTAGCTTTTATGAAAGAAACAAAACAACAAAACTATACGATTTATGCAATTCTGGTTTGGACTAAGAATCCTGTAGGTGTATAGGTTCGATAGCATTATACATGTACATGTACATTGTTTAGGACTTATATTCCTACGGACTTCTATTCCATTTACACCAGTACTGGGATTCAAAGTCTCATATGCCATGATTAGGATTCGAACCCATTACTTCCCCGTTTTAGGCAAGACGGGTTAACTACTGCGCTATGGAGGCCGGTGTATTAGGAATATCACTGAAAACATGATCGTTCGTTCCTCTAATTTTATCAGGGTGCACATGGCTAATTAAGGTCATTCCCCCTCATACCCACTGGATGCAGTTCGCTTCCAAGTACAAATATCTTAACGACAAAAAAATGGACAGCCAAAATGTGCAGCTCTGCACAGGGTAGTGCCGAAATAACATTACGACACAGTGGAAATGGCATGTTTGAATCAGTCAAACCAGTAACGATACCAAGTGTTCTTGAAAGGTGAGCGTATCCTGCCCCACCGGTAGCACACGTCGTAAACACAGCCATTTTGTTTTGCCTTGTGAAAATTAGGAATCTTCACACCCACTCTTGTTTACCCTCAAAGATAAATACACGGGTTATTTTTATCACACAAGAACATAAAAAGCTGGTAAAATGTGCAAGTGTTATAAACACGATATGTCATTAAAGATGCCCTTGTCAAAACGCGGTGTCATATGAAACTGCATCCATTTTGTACAGAGCAATATGGTTTACACCTTTACAAAGCAGACTTTACGACGAGGATTGTCCGCAGTTATGTTAGTTTTCCTATTACAATTACATACTTCCAGGTTACGTCTCATAAACTGCAGGTTCGAATATCGTAATAGATATATAATATTCAAGAGTAAACTTTCAGATTAGCGGGATCACTTGGTGTTATTGTCAATGTGTTTCATTTTTCTGTTGGATCACTCAAAACAAGTACAACAATGTAAACTATGTGCAGATGCGCATGAATTGCCAGCCACGTAAATCTACCACTGAATGTATTTACCTCTTCTGCTACCAGCAAAATCGAAGAATGAAAGTCGAAAATCTCAAAATTGATTTCGTGCCCATACAACTATGCTAAGGAAACTACGCCAACGCTGACGATGAACTCTGGAGCTCTCAAAATAATTCATCAGAAAAGAGCTAAATTTTCCCACATGTATGTGAATTTGTGGGATTATTTTTTCAAGGTATTGTTTACGCATATCAAATATATGTTCCCGTATGTTAATGGCTGAAAATCGCTTTTAAGAAGGCTTTAGTTAAATTACTGATATCAGGATACTTGTTGCGAGAAAAGTCCGTTTGTTAAACAGGCTTTAGTTGTACATTCATGTGTGTTTTGCATAAGTAAACAATATATTATTAAATGAGTGATTGCAGAATACTGTGTAATGTTGCGAGGAAAGTCTGGTTGTGGAACGGCATACTGTACTGTGAACTGTGTGTGATTCATCGTCACTAAGAGATTTCACATTTTACTCGCCTTCATGGATTACTGCGGCTTAATGCATTTACAAGTCAATTTGTAATACCTTTTATTATCAATAGTTACTGAAAAACTTATTATTATCAAAATAAATGTCTATGCATGCCATTTTGTACAACAATAAAACGCGATTGGGTTCTTTGGAAATTGACAAATGTATGTTTGTTATTTCGTCATCCATCATGAAGCACCGTTACAAGCTCATTCTTACCGTTTTCAATTCATTTGGCTCCAATAGCGAAAAGCCCATTTTCAATAGGGGTAATTCAAGATAATTATAGGAGATATTTGAAAAGCGACAAACGATTTAGTTAGACTCAATAAGCCTGTAACACTGTGCCAGGAAAATACGACATTGTAATGTCAGTGCGTATGATCGGTGGGATACTCGAGATGTATTAGACAATGTTCCAACGACAGTACCTCGCCCGAATGCGACAAAAGCATGGGAAAATAATGCTTACATGCTTGTGTCTCCGTCCTATTTCACTATTAGTTCCCCGGTGTTTTTAATACCCCCGTGTTCATTAAAGCCTTTTAAGAACACAATATTGTTCATCGAACCATCTCCTTGCGTCAAGTTTCAACGTCTCCGAATTGTCACTGTCATTACGAAGCAAGCAAGTTCGCTTTCTGCACTCACTGAAACCAAGTTTTGTATCTTGTCTCTCAAGCACACGATTCAGTGAATAGCGTTTAGTTCCACTATATATAACAACGGAAAATATCTCATTCCGTTTGCAAGCCGCTTCAGTGGTCAGAGGACAAGACTTAGTTGAAAGTGGGAAAGGAAAGCGACGTTAGGCTAAGACCTACATGAAAGTAAACGAGGCTTTTTTATTTAAAGAATGTTGTTAGATTGTGAAAAAAAAGCCCACGCAATGAAAAGGAACTGTTCGGGTCTGATTACATTAAGCACAAGGATCAGATATGTTGGGGAATTTTGAGCCACAGGGCATCGTGTTCATTTAAGCCATTTGATCCTCATAATAAAGGTTAATAATTGAGAACAGTAAAATTCGACTATATTAAAATGTGAGCAGTTTGTGCTATTAGTAAAATAATGTCAAGGAAACAAATTGCAAATATTTGAATATTTAAGGTATGGCAAGAGATTTGTGGTTAAATAATGAGTTTCAGTGAAATCTGTATTAAGAAGACAGACTTATAAATAATTATGAGAGTAAAGTAAAGCGGATTCTTAAACGGCTATCCCCAGTTTCAGATGTATGCCACCTTACTTGAACACCTAATGCAATTATATCATGCATTAGAATACCAATATGATCTGCCTAGATGATATGTGTTTCTGGTCATACAAATGTTTGTAGAATCTTAATATAAACTTTTGCCTACAATAATTTGCGATCTAACAAATTATGGTATAGGAAGAAGTCTATGAACCATTATGTTACTAAAAATGACATTTTAGGCAATACAATATAAATAAATTGTATTGTTAATAAGTAAAATTGGGTCTATTAGCCGGAAACATGTCACAACATAACTGACTGATTAATAGGGGTGGTTGACCTTTTAAGAACACCGTCTCCGTGGTGTAGTGGTTAACGCCACGGACTACAGGCTGGTAGGAACAGTGTTCGAATCCTGCTCGTGGATCTCA
>JAUTCZ010077912.1:0-16875 GCA_032273805.1 Melanodrymia brightae | reverse complement strand
CAGTTGGTTTGGAATAAATAAAATACTATACTCGTTTGCCTGCCATACCATGTTTATGAAACTCGTTAACAGTGTGGTGTACAAAAACTGTTAACTCGTTTAATAAAAATGGTATGACAGGCAAACTCGGTTAGTATTCTATATATATATACATACATGATAGACGACGCTATGGTAACTGTTATGATTATATATGAATTACTATATTTAAAGAATGATCTCTAGATTTGTTCAATGTAGAAGGAAGCTAAAAGGCAGGCGCTTGTTTCACAAAACATCGTAAACGTAGTTTACATCTAGTTGTGGACGTAAACGTAAATATCTGAATAAGTGTTTCCCAAAATATAATTAAACATAATTGTCTCCAAGAATGAACAGCGTCCGCGTGTAATATATCTCAAATGATCAAAAACCCATAGCTACTAATAATAGCTGTATCACTAAACGTTAGCGATAGAAATTTCTCTACTTACGTTTATAATGTCCACAACTAGACGTAAACTACGTTTAAGATGTTTTGTGAAACAGGCGCCGGTATTTCTGCAATTATAAGCAAAAGTCTATTCTGTTTTAATTTCACACACCCCATGCATCAAGATAGGAATGGCAATGTGCTGGTAAACGTACACGAAAGGAAAATGGTAATCCATAAATGTTTGCATTACCTTCCAAAACTGCCAGGTAGGTAATCTATAAACGTGTCATTAAGAAAGAGCTGGGACAGATTCTGCAACTGGGTGAAACCCTCGGGTAACCTGAAAAACATTAATCCTAAATAAATCCTACAAATTTAATAAAAATGTCTCCTAAATCAGTGTTTAACGTTCAGATCCTTTGAATTGAAATTGATTTAGTAGTGGTTCTGATTTGCACATAATATCAGGTTTGGTCCCTGCCTGTCAGACATGCATGTTGTGATAATAGAGGAGATTTATATAACATAACTTAGTGAATGCTACAACTTAGTCTGACAACAGAGATAAGAACAAATAAAGCCAGGTATGGAATTAAAGCTTGGTGCAAATGTATTCATGGACAGGCTTCCCACTTACATACTGCAATATACAGGAATGCATGATTTGTTCATATTACATATCTTTTCAATGGCTTATTTTTATTTGTAAAAATAACCTATTACTTTATAAGTTGAGTGCAATCTGAAATGGTAAAACATGTATTAGAAAATATCTTATGCAATTATTATGGCAATTTTTTCCTTTTCTATTCAAGGAGTATTAACGCATGGGTTAATTGAACACAAAATTATCTCATTTTTAGTCAAATATTTCCTAATCAATTTCTTAATTTTATTCTACTGAGTTTTTGTTTATTTGTCAGAGATTTCCAAGGCAGTGAGAACATAAACTTTGATTAATGATTTCAGATTGTAAAAACTATCACATCGATCTTTGGATCAGCTTTTTTCCACGAATCCAGTTCACAGGGTGGGCAAATCAGTTGGATGTGATCCAAGCCTTGGTGGTATGTCTGCTAGTGCTACGAAGTTTGGGGGAATGCCCACTTTAATGGGAACAGCTTTAAATAATTGTGTATGTTTTTGTTATTCCTTCTGGAGTAATTAATTAGCGTTTTCTACACAAATATTGTAAAAAAAAAACACAAATATTTGGATGCTAAAAATATGAAGATAACAGCACAAGTATATATTTTAAAAATAAGGAATTATGATTTAGTTGCCTATGCGTTATACATAAAATAAAAGAATGCATTGATTCTTTTTATAATTACAACTAAATACAAACACATTCTGTGAATCATACAATGCACAAAATCTACCAACGACCATATTTTATCATTTATTTTATATTGTTATTACAGGCTTAGTATTACTACATTTAATATTATTATTATTATTATTATTATTATTATTATTATTATTATTAAAATGACACTGGTGTACTATTCAGCTTTCTTTCAATAAAAAATTCCAGAACATTTCAATAAAAGTTATCACTGAATCGATTTGGTTTGTCAGGAGTGAAAGATTGCATCGATTCATCATACTGTCATTACTGGTGAAATGAACGAAAGTTTTGGTTTCTGAAAAATGAAGCATTTCAGAATTATGACCTGACGACGTTACCAAATTGAAAAAAATGTTTTGAATATCGCCTTTCCCCGGACTTATAAAGATAAACTTGGTTTGCTTAACAACACCACTAAAGCACATTCATTCATAATCAACATCTATTGTATGTCAGACACATGGTTATGTTGTCACATGGTCTCAGAAGAAACCCTCTGCCACCACATGCTTCTCTTACAGAATAACAGCAATGATATTTTATGTGCACTTTCCCAGACAACATAGCACACACCATAGCCTTTGATGAAACAGCTATGAATAACTGGTTGGAACTGGAAATAACCAAATGGTCTACAGAGGAGGATCAAACATTCATCCTCTCAAGTCTCATGTGAATTCTCTTGCACTGAGCTACGTCTAGCTTTCCCCAGACAGATGTGTCATCTTCAATAACTGACATGTGTTACTCAAAATACTTTGCGGAAAACTATCTCACAGATCAGCAAATAGATCAATTAACTTGTCAAAAGGTATGATTATTTTCTTTACTTGAGGGGTTGTTACCTACTGATTTAATCCAATAATGACAAGACATTAGCTTGAAAAAGAGATTAAGTAGGCTACTTTTGCTTGATCTTTTAATCACATAATTTTCATTTGTTGTTATGTCGGCTTTGAAAGAAAGAAAAAAGGAAAATCGTCATTTAATTCAATTGCAAGTTACTAAGAATACTGAAGTTGACTCATGTTTACATTCTTCCGAATAACACATGCTTTAAAATGTTATTAGATCAATGGATTGGTGTCGGAAGTTAGTTCCTATATTTTTTTTGTAATATTATGATCGGAGGTAACTTTTTGGGTAATATTGTTATCTTTTCCTGCTCTATTCGGAAAGTACCAGTTGAAATCATGTCATAAATGCTATTGCAAAGATTTGTACATTGACTTGCTCAACAAAGAAGTAAATCATAATATAAATGATTATTGACATGAAAATATACGGTACAACTTTTTACTACTGGTGCTAGAACAAATAGCAAAATTAGCTTTTTAAAAACTAGTACAAACTAATACGATAAAGCAATTTGGTATGGTTTAAACATATTTAAATTTGGTAATCGAAAATTACAAAAAAGGATTGGTAAACAAGCCTTAAGGTTTATAAAGTTTGTTTGTTCAACAACACCACTGGAACACATAAATTAATCAGCGTTATATTGACACTTGGTCACAGAGGAAACCCGCCACCACCATGTAGTCTACTCTTTTTCGAATAACAGCAAGGTATCTTTTTTGTGCACTTTCCCACAGACAGGATAGCACACACCACATCCTTTGATAGACTAGTCGTGGATCACTGGTTGGAACAGGAAATAACCCAACAGGTCCCTTGAATTTAAGGTTTATGTAAATGCCTGCCCGTGTTTGGTGAGAAGAATAGTATTATTTGCTGACTTACTTTCCTAGTGGGTTGACGCTTGCCTCGATCACACTGAGATACTTGAGCGCCTTGATGTTGTCAGGTACATCAATAATTCCTGAAATAATAATTTCGTACACATATTAAACTAAGACTCTCAATCACAACGTTTTGCAAAAAAAACGGTTCAGCTCCGCCGCATCTCCATAAAATAGCGTGACCGTAGAAATGTTCAAACTATCTAGGTAAATGTTTTGGTGATCGATTCGTACGTCGTAAACAGAGCAATTTTACTTAACATAATGACATTTTGAAATTTCTGTTGATGTTATAATCATACATGTATAATAAATATATATTATTATATAGATAAACAAGGACAGTGTTTTCGCTTCTGTTTATATCCAAATTGATTTGCGAGTGACTAGATTTGTCTCTTCGTCACGTGATCCCGATTTGTGTGCCAAAATGTATTTAACAGATTGATAGCAAAATATTGGAAATAAATAGCCTATAATGAGCAAAACACATAGCCAGCTGACTCTCAAATAACACGCCCAATTGAAACATTCAACTAATGAAAATAGTTCTGCAACTCACTCGAACCACTTAGTGAGCTCATGCTTAAACCACACAATGGAAACCAGAAAAGTTGCCAATATCCTATATATTATACATTGAAGTTAATTTAATTTAAACTTTGTATAGAATATATTAGGAAATGGATTGAGCTTAAGCTGTAATGTAAGTCCCTGTACACGCAATGAATGCATTCTCATATTTCAAGACATATTGTATTATATCTGAGTCAGACAGTTGCACATGGATGCATCCAAATAACCAGGCTTACACAAAACATCTTTTTGAATTGATATGGGCGACATCGTTGCAGATACAAATTTAAGAAAAAGCTTAAAGTGCCGTGATAATTTAATCGAAGAACTACATGATGTACAATGTGACTTAATGTAAAAGAAGATGGAAGATAAGCAACATTGAACAAATTAATTTTCAGTGAATTAAAAAGAGACAGACTGATCTTAAAATTCTTCCGATGTCAAAAGAAAACAAAATGAGATGTGTTACTCACAGTTATAAGTAACATTCTGGTATTCTTTTATGAGAGGATAAAATGAGTCATACTGATATGTAATTAAAGACAATCACCAATTTTGGTGTTAAAATGTTTCTGCTTTGTTACCCCCTGCAGAAGTACCGGTATTAGTATTTTTACACGGAACAAGCAATTCTGGATAATATTATTATTATTATATAATAACTTTTTTTTTTATGTTGATGTTTAGAATCATATAATAAATGCATACAATTAGCCAAATAAATAAAGACAGTGTTTTCTGGGTTGCGTAGAACTCTTTATTTCATTGTTACATGATCATGATTTTTGCAATAAATAGTGGCGGATGATCTTTAAGTTTTATTTCTTTCATGAGAGGACAAAACAAGTGTTAAACTGAAGTACTCTGACAGTAATACATCTGATTATTCTCTTTTAAGGTGATGACTGTAAAAGATGTGTCTCATTACAATTTTTTTTTTTAAGAAGTTCAAATGTTATTTTTATCAACTATAAATGTAAAAAAATACCATTAAAGTGTGATAATGACCGGTTTGTATGGTCAATGACTGGAAGTATAATGGGTTTGATGTGAACTGTTCGGTTCTCTGTCAACTAGTTAGCTTTGTCTTTGATCGTGTGTCAGAACGGTGAGGTAAAACAAACAGGCCGACTGGCTCTCACTGCAATGATGGCAAACAGCGCACACCTCTATTTGAAGCAGGCAAGAACAAAAACAATCATCTCCATGGCTTACAGCCCAGACAAGAAGTTGACACATTCAAGTATTTGCAGTTATGTTTGTGTTCAAAGCATTAATGGCTGTCCAGCATGGCAATCGGTAACATGACATCAAGGATTGGATTAGCTATGCAGGCAGTTTTAAACATTTGTTTAAATATTTGATTTACTTTCAAAGGAGTGCCATGTTTTGACACATCAGTCTGTACAGAATGAAGATTATTTAAATGGTCCTCATTTTCATTTATATTTCACTAATACTGTATTCTATAGATTATTTATCTTTGCCAAAGTAGTTCATGTATGTTTTTTTTTTAATTATTCAAAGTGAGAAACTCCATTCTGAGTGTGATTCAGTTACAAGTGAACATATTTTGGCATCAAATCCATTTACCATTGAACTACATGTAGTTGTACATTCAAAGTAATATTTAACAAGATTATAATTTAACAAGACTATAACAAGAACACTTTTGTCAAATATGGTTACCCACAGGGTGAGCCATATATGTAGGTAAAAAAGACAATGGAAAAGTAAACTGTATTACAGTGTCATTACCACCTCGTATTTATATGGCAAACTAGACTTAACACCAGGTTATAGCATTCATGAGCGTCAATAAGTAGATTAAAGTCTATGGTTCGAGTTTTAAAGCCACCATGCCTAGTTTTAAGACGGATGCCACCGTGCTTGCAAAGATAATGCTACTTGTAAGATATTTTTTGCTAATGGTGTATTTTTTAACATTAAAATTAGCATTTATACATACCATTCTTGCTGAAGTCGAGCTCCTCCAGACTGACAAGACTGGCAATGGCTGGCGGGATCGTCTTGATCTCATTGTCACTGATACTCAGCTTCCTTAATCCATGGCAGTAAAACAACTCCTGAAAGAGAATGTTTACAAAACAAACATATAACTTGGGCCATACTATTAATATGTAAAACACAGAACTTTCAGAATTGTACATAGCAACAAGTGATATAAAGTATATCTCTGTATAAAAGATAATGGTCTCATGAATTGGTAAAAACAGTGATAATACCAGGTATTGGTGAACACAAATACAGGGAAATCAGGTACACACGTACAATTTTGTGTAGGGCGGTTCTTCTTTTTTTGGAAAAAAAGTACACCTTCAATAGCCCAAAATAATATTTTTTTTACAAGAATGTACCTAATAGTTTATATAAAATTTTTGTCTCATGAGGTGGGTGACTGTGATGAACCCACCAAAACTCTCCCAAAAGACAAGTCTGGAAATAAGTAAATGTGTTGTACCCTGGGTAAATCTCGTATTTGATTAGAATCAGCATAAAGTTCTTCTAGCGTTCGCTCGTGGTTGAAGACCTCTCCGGGAACATCGATCAGACTACAGTGTCGATAGTCGAGCACCCGCACATCTTCCTCGATCTGAGGTTTAAGACAAGGGCATTTCCGCACAAAGCCGGCCATTATATGCCCTGCAAAATACAAATCAGTAACCAATTAAAGTAAATGTATGGAGTACAAAAATAGAATTATTGCAAGATCAACACATACATTAATACCAAAACATTAATTAACAGAATATTTAATTAACAATGTAATATTGGGTAAGTACTATTAAACTAATATATAATTGTAAAGCTTCCACTGGATTTCTGCAAATGACAATCGTCATATAAACAATGAACATCATCACAACCTATTATGTACTTTAAATGCCACCATGGTTTTAGCCAGGATACATTTTACTAGTGTGTCAATGGCTGATGGACTGAGGAAAATTAGCATGCATATAAATAAACATTGGGATTTTTTTAAACTAATAAAAGTGAAAATCCATCAAAACAATGTATCATTTTCGTTTTTAACACCAAATTCAGAATTTATAATAACAATTTGAATTGGGAGAATATATTCAATATCAGCAAATAAAAGATTTGTCCTAGATACATTCTTAAAATACAATATTTAGGGTATTACAAATTCGTAACCAAGCAACAAAGAAAGAGAAAAGTTATGAGCACAAATGTAATTATTTTTCTTTAACAATTCATCCTATATGCTTAAAAAGAGATCTTGTATTACCATTGTCCCCAGGTCTGATATATAGGATGACCAGTATGAAAAAAAAACCAATTAAAGCAGTGACCACTCATATAATTATGTGTATTCTTGCACTACCGTTAATTTGCCTTTATGTAACATTGTCTTGTGGTTAATGTTGAAGCAATAATTTTTGCTCAGTTGAAGTTCGGATGACTTTTTTCTTTTGAAAATCAGTGAAGTGGTTAACTTCAGTTTTCTGAACCACTGAACACATCTTCTAGCTAGAACTTGTATTGCTCATTAATCATTAATATCATAGATGTTTAAATCTTCTCAAATACTCTCTCAATAAACTGTTTATAAAAATATATTATACACCCTTTTTCATTATTGCCAATCTTTGAGATGTAATGATAAACGTTTACACTTCACTGGCAATTAGTTCCACCAAAGGTTTTTTAAAAGAAAAGTCATCACAATAATAATGCACAGAACTTTCCCAAAAACCTTTCTATAACAGGTGTTCACCAAATGACATGCTCATGTAATACAAACTGACTTGGTCAAATAGTATATAATCTATGCCATTTTTCTAGGGTCTCTTTTTGGAAAATTGGGTAAAAACAATATTACAGAGAGAAAAAAGGGAAAATGTTATCATTTTATTTTTAAAAACAAAGTCCAAATATTTTTCTTTTTTTTCTCTTTTTTCTAGCATTGTAATATTTTTCAAACAACATAGATTTATTTTCTTTGAAGCTTTCAGTGTTAAAACTGATAACAGAAATGTCTGTTTAATTTTAAATATGATTAAGTCCATTCACATTTTAAAGTTAATAGTCATTATTATAAATTCTAACCATTTTCATCTGTTTAATTTCCATTGTGAAAACTTGTCTCGCACACATACTGAAAGCGACTACTGAAAGGGGCGCACTGAGAGCTGTAATAAACATTATAAGGCTCACGGTTTCCACAAACGAACAAGTTGAAGATACTTTTTTTACAGTTTGCTCGCCAGATCTCTTTCAAACTGCTCAATACCTGTCTGACCTAGATTTGTGATATTCATGCTGCAACATTAACATAATCAAACCCTCCAACAAAGCTGCATAACTTAAGAGTACAATCATTTGTAATCGGGAAATTTAATACACTGGTAGCTAGATCTGCTGTTCAATTGCATTCTTAGTGGTGTATATTAGATACGACCATTGTCGCGGTATTAATAGTCAACATTTACAAATCAAAAAAATTATGCCATAAACTTTATTTATTTGGCAATTTTGATAAGAAAGTCAGGCGGATTACAATGTTTAAGAAAGTGAGTGATTTTTTTCAAGGGTTGTGAAGTGGCCACAATGAGCTGTTATCCCATCATAGGAGAACATTAAAAGCCTGCTATGGGACAACCACCCCTACTGGGTTAAATGCTGATAACAGAACAACATTTATATCTCTGGCTTGTCAGTAAACTGCCAGATCTGATAGAAAGATGTCCACGGGAGTGATAGGCTGGTTAGCAGGCCTCAGTCAACCAGTGTGTCCCACCAGGTAGAAGGCCATTTAGAAAGTCAAGTGGCATCCTCGCTTTGTGAATAAATAGCTAGGAACACACAACTCACGGCTTGTGGTCCTTGTCATGTTTCATCAATGCTTGCCTTCTGTATAACTCTCAGGTGGACCTTTGTAAACCATATTTACTACTGTATTAGTTAACCAAGTTTCTCATAGTTTGTTTATTATAATTCAAAATTGACTATTATTATTAAGCATTTAATTTAGTTTGGAATTTATAAAATAGAACTATGATCCATTATAATTATTCAAATTGAATATTATTATTAAGTATTTAATTTAGTTTGGAATTTATACTTGTCAAGTTTAATATTTGTGAATTTAGTTTGGAATTTATATAAATGTGTCATTTTAAGGTATTTTAAAAATAGTTTGGAATTTATACATGCCAATAATTCAGGCACTTGTTAATTTAGTTTCCAGTTTATAAATAGATTGAGGTGTTCTTTCAGATTGAGTAGAATTCTTACACTGAAATGTATAGCTTCTCAAACATTTACATTTAATACAAGATTTGCTATCAAAATAGATCAATTTAATTATGTGTGCTCACATAACTGTTCAATAGATTTTAAGTAGATGCCTACCTTAACCTGAACAGTTTAAAATTATGATAACTAAAAGTAAATGATGTTTGTTTACATGTACACTGACCATCACACAAATTTCACTGCTGCTGTTAGATAGTCCAACAACATAGCTGTAATTTTCATCCAAAATGGATGTACATGTATAAAGAATATTAGATGTGATAGTAAGCTCCCTACTCGATTACAGTATGTGGCTATGGAAATCAATAGGATCTATGGCATCAATACTATAGAATATGAATACATTAAACAGACATATTCATAGACCACAAAAGACATCAACGCAGCATGGGGTAAAAAGCTGTGATTTTTTTAATCAGCTTTGCGAAACTAATCTGTGACTTTGCATTCTCTTTGACAGACCGTGTGAGATAATTTACTTATGGATCTTTTCTCACCGAGATCAAGATGTTATTATCTTTTGTTCAAACAGAATGTGACCAATATAACAAGCGAAATCATGTGACAAATGATATTTCTTAATATGACCAAAATACAAGTAAAATCATTTAACAAAAAATATGTTAATCGCACCAATTAAACATCAGATGCTATTAAGTAAAATAATCTTAGTTCAGAAAAATACCAATCTCAAATTTTAAAATGTATGCTCAGACACACCAGTGTAACAGTGTGATAAATAAAACTCAATATATATATATCCTCGGGTTTGTTCCCCAGATTCTAAATTGCAATCATCACCATTGTTTGTACAAATGTTCATAGACTGACTTGCTAAGTCATGGTTCTTTTGTTAAGATCTTTTAAATAATTAGTCAACTAGCCATCTCTGCATTTAAACACAAAAAAAGTACAATAAAAATCTGTTCTATGATCTTGACCATTGAAATATTTATCTGGAAGTTCTTCTGCTAATGAATACATTTAGTAATTAGTGGCCAACAGTAGCATGTCGACACGCAGCAACACTGAAAACGAGGTTTGGACATCTCTAGATTAGGATCTAACTAAACTCATCACTACAGCATCTGTCTCACACAGTAAGGTGTGCCAGGTCAAACTATTGATCGTCCTCACTCGACCCGTTGGGTTATTCCTGCTCCCATCTAGTGCTCAATGACTGGTTTATCAAAAGCTGAGGTATGAACTATCCTGCCTGTGGGAAAAGTGCATGTAAAAGATCACTTTTTATAATCAGTAAAGTAGCCTAGATGTGGCAGCAGATGATTTATTCTGAGATCATGTTGAAGTAACTATGTGTTTCAGGGCTCCACTAGATGATTATTAATCAACGTGTTCCAGTGGTGTCATTAAACAAACACACTGGACATTTTTGCAGGCGAGGAACGTGATATAGCAATATTGTTCTAGTGATAGTCAACCCACCTGTAGTGCATTAGTACTTAAAATTCAAGAAGTACAGAGATATTTATTGAGTTTTAATTTAATGGAAAACGATTTAAACTTGAATAAAGTGCAAATAATATAGCAAAGAATATTTACACCATTAGAATAGGTTTTATCAGCTCTCAGTTACAGTGTGTATACAACATTTTGAAACGGAATACCATAAACTTTGGAACTAGATATCATGATTTTTAGTAAGATTTTAAAGCAATTTATTTATACTTTGCATATACTATTATATATAATACTCTACAACATAGATATTTCCTACTTACCAACCCATGACAATGAGTCAATGAGATAGATGTATTTATTTCCGTACACCTGTGTGAAAGGTTATTTAATGCTGATATAATTATGTAGGTGCATTCCACTGTGTCTGTTGAAGGACAATGAGATGACATAAATGTTCAGCATTTAGTACAGTTGACAGAACATTGGCAACTATACTACTAGGTCAACCTTTAAGTAAAATCTTTTCTGTAATAAATACCATAAATATGTAGTTGTACTTTCTTCCTCTGCAGGGCTTCTAGAATTTAAAAACATTTCACTATAAAATTCACTGGCCGTGCTTAAATATTCACTTCATGAAAGTATTTGTTTGGTGGCCCAAGTCACAAAAAACTGGCCATGGGCATCGGGCCACCGTATTCTAGAACGTCTGCTCCTCAGTCTAAACTTTACATATCTAATAACTACCAAAGTTGACATAATTCAGAGACCGTGGATTATGGAAAAAAAATCGACGATGGGGCACATGAAAGTGGGACGCCCCATGTGTGGAATTTTTAACATTATATGGCAAAAAAAAACATATTTAAAAAAAAGGTCTGAAAAATGGAGGCCAGTGTACCTGTAATTATATTTATTATAAGGTATTTTTGTTTTCTAAAGGTAATGACATGATAAAATCTCAAATATCCATGGTGAAGACCATGGACTTTTATGATCATGGAATAGAAAACATGACCAGACATTTAAGCAGGCAACCTAAATGGACTGATCAAGTATGTTATTTGGTACAGTATAAAGCCTCAGATCACACATCAAAAGCCCAGTGAAAGTCACACAAAAACCTACTTTCGTATTTATAGTGCCCAAGTAGTGTTCGCACCACAACATAATGTTGTGATAAATAAAGCCAATTACATGCAAGCAAAAAGCTTGTTTCTACTGGAGCTGGTATGCTTTAATACAGTCCTGACTGCACACAAAGGACTCAGGTGACAAAACACGCCTTATGTGACTGAAAGTCAAAGCAAATTTATTCAGGTAAATCAAGCTCACCTGCATGAAATTGACACCTCAATAGCTTACGGGGCTTAAGAGCCAAATTCACGAAAAGGTGATCATCTAGCGTTTATCTTAAACGTGTGTAAGTTGTAAACACGGACAAAATATCAGTCTTGTTTGTGTTTGGTTAAATACCCGTGTTTATCGTTAGTTACGAAAGAATGGAATTATGTGTTTTGCTCTCTGCTTGGAAGTGACTACAACTTGTGTCAGACAGAAATGATATTGATATTGAAATATTTATGTACGCAGTAAATACTGTATTAGTTATGAGAGTTTTAAAAGGCAGGATCTGTTGTGTTATATCTCGAAATTATGCCATGTCGATTCTCATTTTTCTCTTCCTGTGTTATTGGACCATCTTTAAGCACATCCATTGCCACTATTCATTTTATATTCATTTCACATGTCTGATAGCCATGTACACTATTGCTTGTAGATTTTATGATATATGATTTATATACCAGCTTTATACACTGATTTTTATACATTCACACCATATATTGACACCCAATAGCCAATGGTTTTTTTTCGTGCTGGGGTGTCGTTAAACAACCATTTAATAATAATAATTCACACGTCTGTTAAAAAGTGCACACTTGTTTGACGTAAACAACTCCATACGCCAGTTTAAATATTTCATTGTGTTGTGATAAAAATAGGGTTTGTTTGTTTAACGACACCATTGGGACACATTGATTATTAATCTGTGGTTATTGGATGTCAAATGCAGTTATATCGACACTTGCTCTCAGAGGAAACTTGCTGCTGCAACATCGGCTACTCTTACTGAATAACTGCCAGCAAGGGATCTTTTATGTGCTCTTTTCCACAGACAGGCTAGCACACACTGCAGCTTTTGATGGACAAGTTATGAATCACTTGTTGGAACAGGAAATAACCCAATGGTCCAAAAGGATTGATCCTTCGACAAATCGTACCTCAAGCGGATGTTCTTGCACTACTTCCCACTCCTCATTGTGTTTTGAATACATTTGTATAATGTAGTTTACATGTTATAAGCATGAAACATAAATGTGCTTAAAAATTTTGTTATTAAATATACCTGAAAGTTACATACAGATAAGGCATATATAAACACCTTTCATAAATTTAACCCTCCGTCTCTATCAGGTGTTGTGACATGTGACTACAGCTGCATACCACTAACTACCAGCTGTATGGTATGAAAGAAATGAACCACTAGAACAAAATCATAGGTTTATAGTAACATTAACATTTTTTTATTATGAATCGATCCGGTTTGATTAATGATTCAGTATGTAAATATTTTGCTACAAAAAAGGTCTAAGTATGATGTGCCAAAGGATTGGTGATTACAAAATGCAATAAGTCTGAAAGGGGCTTTGATCCAAACAATGCTTCCACAGGGAAGGTGATTCAATAATGGTTGGCGACAAAAAACCTCTGTTAGAATGCTAACAATATTATTGCTCATTCAAATTAGTGCTTCCACTTGATTGGACAAATGAATCTGCCAGCCATTAGTCTAATATACAATATTATATATGATGGCAAAAACAAATGAAGAAGAAAAGCATGACTTTCTACAACTTGTATTAACATCAGAACCATGGAGATTTTAACTTGTACTGGTATATTCCCTTCTAATGGCAAACAAATTTGAAATGAGTGGGTGGTGAAGGATGTTGTCCTTATCGGTGTGTGTGTGAGTGTAAAATATGGAGTACTCCCCAGCAGCTTGTTCAATGGGATGCTTGCTACGGGCTTTTGTGACTGCCGTCATATCCTACCAATAATTTATGTGTGTATATATACCGGTATTCAATATATTATATAATGATACATTTAATATATATACTGTATATGAACGTTCTATATTATACATGTATAAATATATAACTACCCATTTAGAAATATGTCAACACAAGAAATATTTATATTTGTTATGCAAAACCAGAGTACAGCCTGTGCAGTCATGGTGTGTAAACTTGTGCATGATTATACATGTATGAACCAATAACTAGTCATTTTTAGCATTACTTGAATATCCTGTCTGTATGTTTCTTGTTGGTACATAAAGTACATATATATATATCATGTACATTGACATGATAGCACATAACAAAAACAATCCCTTATGTGGCCAATTGGTAAAAATAGTCTGTTTTGCAGATGCAAGTTCCGTCTGTGCCATGTGTCGATGTAACTACGAGTTTGGCATCCATGATTATTAATTAATGTGCTCTATTTTTGTAATTTCACATCGCACTAAATGAAAGAATATTTGAAACGTTCTATTGACAAGCTGTGGTGTTACTGCAAACAAACAAAACATGATCAAAACTAATTTTCTGGGCCAATATAATCAATACTGGTAAATAATATATAATGGAAGTGTGAATGAATTAAATGACCTAGTTGTAGTACATCGATAAACAAAGCATGAATAAATCCACCATTTGCAATTTCATTGGAATATTTTTTGCTCACTGTTGAAACGTTACAAAGTCCCCGAGTAGTTTAAATCTGTGTTATAGTTTACGTTAATATTGAACATTCTGCTATAAAATATTTACAATTAACTAATTATCACCACATATATGTATTATCTTCATCATTATTGCACATCCTGCTTTTGTTGTCAATACAAAGGTCTCAGCCATGGCTGCTTGTATGCCTATATAATTTAGTCAGATGAACATAGTTCCTGTTAACCCTCAATAATTTGCATACTTATAATATGTCAACCTTGTATACAATCCAGCAAGATGAAATTGGTCTTTGTATAATTATGTGAACCCCTGTCCTGGACAGTCAGTCCAGCCTCCTAGAATGGGTGCCCAGGGCAGCATGTGAGAACCTTAAATGGATATACGCACTCAAATATTCACCTGATCTGACCTTTACCAGTACTGGTAATGAGTTCTTTAGAAGGTTTTAAAGCTTCAGGAAGATCGATCCAAATGGGAACCCAATTCCCATCATCACCTTGCTTCCACATCATCTACCCCCACTAGTCCCCACTAGTCCCCCTCCTCCTTCCCTGGGCATTCTGCAGGGCGTGGCAACATTTGCTGATATTGCAATGTTTTCTACCAGATATGCCCTTGATAAGTAACTCTTTAGTACATCTAACATAATTGGGGGTGGGAGATGGTGTGTCGTTTGCCTGTTATACTAAGACCTGTACATTCAGAAGTTCTACTATAGAGAAGAATGGCAAGTCTTTCAATTACTGACATTTTTTACTCCGATATAGTTCAATCATTGCTAAGAAACGTATCTGTCCATGTACCTCAAACTGTGTGTTTGGTATTCACTGGCCAATACCGACTAATCTACCATTTCTTCATCAAGCTCCACATTGGACAACGAACATGTCAGACACAGACTACAGAACATCTACTGCAGACCAGGAGGCATTTTCTAAACCATTCACGACTAGTTGTGGACGTAAACGTAAATATCTGACTACAAGTGTTTCCCAAAAACAAATTAAGGATAATTTTCTCCAGGAATGAATAGCGTCCACATGTATGTAATATGTTGCAAAGGACGAAAAACCCAAGATATCTCAGCTCCTAACCATAGTCGAATCACTAACCGTTAGCGATTGCAATTTCTCTACTTACATGTAGGTTTACGTCTACAACTAGTCGTAAACTAAACTTATGATGTTTTGTGGAACAGGCCCAAGGCCCGTAGCCAGGATTTTGAGCGAGAAGGGGATGGAGGATAATTGAGGCTGGGTTTTTTTTTTCTTTCTTTTTTTTATATATAATTATTTTTTATTTTTATATTTTTGACTATTGAAGTATTTAATATTGAATAAAAACCCTACCCCCTCCCGTATTGGCTACGGGCCTGGGATTATGTTCAGTTTCACCCTGGTAATATGGAAAATAAAATTATTGTCAAGTTAAATTCAGGCCCGTAGCCAGGATTTTGAACGGGAGGTGGGGGAGGGGTGTCATTTTTTTTTATATATTGACTACGGGCCTGGGATTATGTTCGGTTTCACCCTGGTAATATGGAAAATAAAATTATTCTAAGATTTAAAAAACAAACGTGTCAATTTGATTAAAAGTGTTCCGGTAATTTACTTGATGTTTGGCAATTGATTTGGATCTCGGCAAACTGCATTCGCATAATTTTTTTCTGTTCGAGTTTCTCTTTTTCTTTTTGAGCCTCTGCAATTACTTTTCTAAATGGAATATAATTAGTTTTTATTACACGTAATGTTTACAAAATGCTATCTATTCCTATAAATCAGAATGTTTAGTTAACCTTGACAGAACACATGCATCTGAGGAAGAAATATATTAAACAATGTTACCACAGACGACCAAGCGTATTTAGGCTCACTGAACTATTAACAACTGAAAACACTAACGACATCAATAACCTGGGAAAATATTTTGTTTTGGCAAATAAATTTAGAGACGATCTATTTCAGCTTACTTAAAATATGTCATCCACTTACCTGCCGTTTCATAGCTAGTATACTGTACATCATTAGGCCCGCTTTCCATTAACGCGATTTCGCGCGCGTTTTCGCTTAGCGTTTTCGCGCGCGGAAATGTGCGTTTCAATATCTGCGATTTCCTATACACAATATGACGTCACCGCAGTGTACTTACCTATGATTTATCGTTTTATAAGCTTACTGTATCAAGTATTTACAATCAAGTCCTTCCACAGCTAATTGCGTTGTCATGTTCTGCCATGTATTAGTG
>JAUTCZ010077801.1:0-16878 GCA_032273805.1 Melanodrymia brightae | reverse complement strand
GGGTCTTTTATGTGCACTTTCCCATAGACAGGATAGAACACACCACGGAATTTGATAAACCAGTCGTGGATCACTGGTTGCAATGGTTGTATGACGTGTATCAAGAAACACGTTAAACATACTGTAACAGATAACGGTTGTTTAAAAACGCCACTAGAACACATCGATTATAAATCAGCGGTTATTGGACATGGTTATATTGACGCATGGTCTCAGAGGAAACCGTTTCATGGCCTACTCTTACAGAAAAGCAGCAAGGGGTATTTTATGTGCTCTATCCCATGGGAAGGATAGCACACACCACGGAATTTGATAAACCAGTCATGTACCATGGAACGGAAAATAGCCTATAAAATGTTTTGCGCTGTGGAGGATCGATCTCTCGACCCATCCCGCCACAGGAAGACATCCTACCTCTAGACTACGTCCCGCTACCCGTAACAGATGAATACCAGTGTACAATGAACGAAAGTCCGGGAATAGCATAACAAAATGGATTAAATAATAAAATAAATCTTTACGGAATGAATCAAATAGTCTTAGCCATAAGATACTGACACATGGTCTCAGAGGAAACCTGATGTCGTCGCTACATGTGCTACTCTTACCGAAAAACAGCAACGGGTCTTTTATGTGCATTATCCCATAGACAGGATAGCACACACCACGGAATTGGATAAACCAGTCGTGGATCACTGGCTGTGTTTTAAGACGAGTGCCACCGAACTTACGCATTCATTGTTATTTGTAGCATTTTTTCTGGCTAATACAGCATTTTTATTACTAAAATTAACATTTACTTTCGTTTTATTGCTTTAAATACCAATGTATATTCAATGCGTTTGTAGTAGCTCAATATAGTCCTTGTACGTTTGCCTATTATAATTTAGTAAGTCATAAATTATTTTATAGAAAAGGACACAGTAAGTTAGACTAACAATTTGGACGTATGCACGTAAAGATACAATTATTAGAATTAACTATACTCAGCTGGTTTGTTTAAACGACACATAATTATTAAAACCTTGGCTATTAGATTTGAAACGCACCGCTATGACGACACATTAGTACCAGACGAAACCCGCTATCGCCACATACGTTGTTGTTACTTTCTTCTTTTTTTTTTTTTTAATTTTTTTATTAGACATTTATTGGCCCCAAAACATAGGCAGTGAACAGGTTGGGGAGCCATGTTCACTGCCTTACATAACATAAATATATTTAATAGAGATGTCTAATAATTAAATTATACCTGTACAAACATAGATAAACAAATAAATAGATATAAAATATACATGCACTCACGTGTTTGCACAAGCTGTGAACATTTTATTGCTTGAACAAAAATACCACCCATTACAACTCCTAAGACAACTGCACCAAAGCAGTGCCAAAGAGCAAATCCTCAACAGAGGAATTTTATTGCTGTTATAATACCCAACACTGCCACATTATCTTCATAGCAACAGCAGATAAAGCCGTATTCACTGATTATTCCCATTAACACCAATGTCCTCTTGTAATGATGATAGTCAGAAACGTGGTCAAGACAATCATTATGTTAAACACAGCAAGAGGCTGCAATTTATTTCCCATACCAAACCTCCCATGCCTCACCATTTAATGTCACCATTAATTTCCAGGGTGCACTTATCAGTTTTCAGATCATTATCCAATCAAAATTGAATAGAGGAATTCAAAACCAATGAAATCAAATGGAGGAATGTTCTATGGCCAATCAGTAACACCCTTTTGTGAAAATGACATTGTGGTTTGAAAATAACAATAGGCCACATGAATTGATGGAAATCTCTTTCAATTGAAGAGCTCCACATCCAGGTCCATAACTAGGGGGATCAAATAAAAACTTGCCAAGATAGTAGAAACAGGATGACTACTTTAAAATTTAAATTTTCTGATAAAAGATAAAAGTCCTACACAACGCACATGAAAATGTCATTTGAAAACTTATTAAAATGCAGCAGTAAACATGCTAGAATAGTGTAAAAGGGTGGGGGTTTTTTTTTTTGCCGGGGTGGGGGGAAAACCCCCAATCCATTCACAAGAACGTCGATCTCAACATGGTGCAAGAGTTTATTATAGATGAACTTCCACCCATCCAACCCAACCCTCACCATGTGATAAGCTGGTTACAGGCCTGACATCAAGGGATTGTCTTTTATCTTTCTCAGGTCTAATTGGTTTTTATCTCTCACCAGACCTCTGCATGTGAACCACATAAAGCAACAACCTGACAATGGGATACCTGTTGTGCAAATTGGATGTTAACTCTTAGAACAGCAGGCTCCTGAGCAAGAGGGTCGAGACTCTGGAATTTTCAATGTCATAGGTGGGACTAGTTGGGTCAGATGTGTGGAAGACTCACCCCATGAGAAATATTGTGTTCTACAGCTTTGCTCTTGAAAAAAATATTCAGGTAGTAAAAATTATATTCAAGTAGCCTGGTGAGAACCGGACTGGAGGTCTGAGCATGGCTTTGGGAACGCAGAAGAAGAAGAAGAAGAAGAATATTCAAGTAGTAAAAATAAATTCAAGTAGTAAAAATAAATCCAGGTAGTAAAAATATATTCAGATAACAACATCCACCCAACAGACTGCCACAAAGCAGTCCTTTCCTCAGGATATCTTAAAAGTGCTTACATTTCCAAAATTCAGCAATAATAGTATACATTGATGTAAAATCCATGAGTACAAATGTTGTAGATTATGTATCATACATTGAATTTAAGGCCTTTACAAAGCCCTTACATTAAATCAAAGTGCTTATAATTTCCTTTTAAAAATATTCAAATAGCTTAGTTAAACAGGTAAGGAGTAGGGCCCCCACCCCCAACACCTTATGTCTCTGAGGAAACCTGTGCCAAGACAGCTAGATACATGTACACCCAACAGCCTGCCACAAAGGTAGATGCAGCTGTAACAGCCTGTGTGCATGTTATTGAAGAATGCGATCTTGTATAATGTTTATATAAACAAGGCACCCAAATTACTTCAGGTGTTCACAAACACGAATGATTTTTTTTGTAACATCCAAAGGAACGATGCCAAAGGAAGCTGTACAAAGAAGATTGAGATTGGTGCAAGTCTGAATTTATGAAGCAGATACTGAAAGAGCAACAGCAATAAATCTAGGACAGCAAAACTGACTAAAATGCCACACAAATCAAACTGAAAATGTCTTGTAAATATACAAATAGTAAATCTGGGAGTAGACAAAATGACTTCAGATGTTATACAAAAGATAACTAGCTGTAGTGTATGCATATAGCGAAAACAAAATTAGATCTACATGTGTATGTATCCATACAGACTTTTCATCTTCACACAGAAGCAGGCTAAATTGTACATCTACTATTTCAAAATTAGCTATATATTTTTCCACAAATTAAAAAAATGTTATTCTTACTATTGATTTTCATTAATTGTTTTCAGTTAAGTGACAAAGTTGTACCAAATTTTTAAATAATCTTATAATCTATATGGTGATAGATTCTATTAATCTGAAATGCAGTCGAGTTGAACTTTTTACCAAGACCACATTTATATAGCAACCACTATTAAAGACACTTCAGATATGTCACTCCTGTATACAAACATTTGTACCTGTATATAAAGGACACCTGCACATAAAGACCACTTGTTGTTAGTACCTTATGTGGGGTTTATAGATAGATTTAAATTATCTGTTAATGATTATTTTGCACCCTTTAATAGATTACAGGACCCAAAGGTTGACAGAAAAAAACAATAAATATTCAATGCACTTATACATGTAGCCTGAGGTTTTATTAACTCAATGCAAAATATGGTAAATAGATTAAATACACATGTATGATAGTTGAAGATATCAGTTGAATCCTTTGTTTATCTATTATTCCAGAAGATCCACAAACTCCACTGTACTTTCAACAAATTAAAATGCTTTGACATTTGGAATAGATAGATTCAAAACGACTGCATATGGCAGGACACACACAATTAACATATTAAACACAACCATCTTTCTGTCAAGCAGATGTTGGATCAAGATGGTCAACCATGTGGCTCCTACTAACATTATTGCAAGTAAATCTTCACATGACCAGTGGCATCATAAAACTGGATTTAGCAGGGAAAATTATTTTAAATGTAATAAAGATGATGTTAAATTATTCTTCTTCTGGATTTGGTTAGGCCATGACTACCATTTTTAAAGTAAAAATGGCTCCCATGCTGGCACAGCTACCATAAACCTAGTTTGTAGAGTGATAAAATGCTCCTCTAAAAATTCAAATAACTAAAACTTTTTTTCCCCCGATACACAGATCATTCAATGTGGGGGCATCCAGCAGAGGAAGTTAGGGGTGGTAGTTTCTCCTCCAATACATTAATAAAATCGGTTATTTATAGAGTGGTTGCACCTAATGGAATGAGCTACCATTGTGGCAATATTGAAGGGATTCAAAGCATTCATTTGCAAGCTGAGAGCAGGGTGTAGTTCAGGGCGAATAACATCTGCCTGCATGATGTTCAATAGGTTGACAGATCGATCATCCACCCTGAACCTGTTGGGTTATTTCCCATTCCAACCAGTGATCCACGACTGGTCTATCAAAGGCCGTGGTGTATACTATCCTGTCTGTGAAATTCCAGGACAGTGTATGCAAACATGAATCAGCTTATTTTAATGTGTGGACTGAGATGAATCATCACATGGAACCGATCATCTTTGATGCTGCGATGTAACAAGAAATGAGTGAAAATGGCCACCTTCAAGCGTGCAATTTGTCTTTAAAATTGTGATTAGCAGTTTTTCCTACTGGATGGAGAATGGAAAAGCAACTACCAGAATTTGATTAGCACTTTTATAAAATGAGTAAAAATATTGCATATCGCAAGATTTGGCATCACTTTTTGTGGTGTGAACCCGGTCATTTTGACTCCTGCCTTCCATATCAAATCTGTTCCAGTCATGTCACTGCAACCACTCTATTGGTAAGTACAAATTTCTGCTCACCTACTATGGAAAGGGCAGAGCAGACAAACACACTTGAAAGGAACACTGATTTGTAAAAGCCGATTGGTGCAAGATGTTGACAGAGTCCTGATAAAGCTTGATGGACTCTGTGATAGATCTCCATAAACTAATTTCCAGTGTTATTTGATGATGGGGAAGGCTAGATCTGCAGATTGCACCTCAGGTCAAACTGATGGATGCTGCTATCGCTTATGGTTCTCCCACTGATGTAAGTAGCAGAACATATAACGATTAGATAATCTCTTTTGATTACGCATTGACACCTTAATATAAATGTAAAAAAAAAGAAGGTCTAGTAATATTTGTGTATTCTACACACTAGTACATGTACATACACATACAATTACATATATAAATGTACATGTATACTACAATGTACTAGTATTTGGCTGCATTAACAGTGTTCAATTAATTAAAAGCTGAAGTGCTAAAAGCTCAAGGTGATTTTGACACATTGTCTCAGATGTCTGTCACCATGAAAAAAAATGTGTATTCACTTTTCAATACAAGGTACATGTGTAGTTACATGTATAGACTGCTTATAGATAGAAAAAACCAACAGGACAACTGTGGATGATCGATTCGTCGATCTCACACACCCAGTTGAACAATATCCACTGCTTATAGATCCTGCCCCCAGTTTCCATACTGAATATACACACACAGATACATCTACAGCTCACTAGCCAAGACTTTGTTTTGGGAAATTTTTCCAAAAATTAAGGTAATTTTAGGGGAAATGTTTAAAAAGATGCTAATCGACACAATATATTGTTGGCAAATAATCAAAAAGTTCAGTCAATCTTTAAACAAATTAGCCATTGGCTAACATCCATGAAATACTAACTGTGATTTGATCAGGTACAGGAAAATTCCAAACAGCCAAAAAATTCTCAACTGGTTTCATCAGGTACACGGAAATTCCAAACAGCCAAAAACATTTCAACTGACTTGATTAGGTACACGGAAATTCCAAACAGACAAGACTGGTTGCTAATGATGCAGGTAACTAACAGTCACATGTTGGTAACAGTGCCATTTCTCACATTTATAGACTGATGAGTGAAATTCTGCTAAGCAAAATTAGTGGCTACTGCAAACAACTTCAATCGGAACAGTAAACCAATAAAATCTGCTTTAACACAAATACAAACACAAACTACCAGGCCTTGTAGATTAATGAGATAATTAAAACTCTAATCAAGTACTAAAAACTCATCAGGTAAACCCAAGACTAAGAGACCCTTAAATACGTTATCAATGTTCTGTGTCTGGCTAAGCCGAGCCCATGCAGAATGCTATTAAACAAAGATAAATCTGTGCTGCCAATATAACAATCAGTTTGATGCCATAATTTCGAGAATTTCAAGAATGTCAATTTATCTCTGGCATAATCAGACATGAGCCAATAAATCATCAAATGTGAGGGTTAACGCATGCTGACCAGACATCATCCAAGTAGGCATGGCTGCTACAGTGCAGGGTCTGTAGACTGAGCCAATTGCAGGAATCACACAAACAGAGACACTTCCTGCCTTTCAAGTTGGCATAAGGTGTGCAAGAGCAAGGGAGAGCTATTAGAGTAGATCTCTCTTTGAAGATGTAAGTTTTGCTCATGGACTTGCAACATGTGTTGCGTTCTTTCATTTGTGTTACTTTTCCAAAGCCTCTACATGAAGGAAGACCTGTCAGTTCTCCTGTTTTCTACAGGAGTCTCCTGTTATTTCATGATGCCTCCTTTTCTCCTGACCAAGAGGAATTTTCTCCAAGGAAATCACAATTTTCTAAGAATACACAATTTCCTATCTACCTCCTAAAAAATAATGCAGGAAGTCCTTCATTTCATTTAAACCTACATTTACTTTCATTCTTATGTACATTTAGCTACCCTCATAAGAAACAGATAAATCTATAGTTATTACTTCAATAACTTTGTAATTGAAATGATAAAGCTTAAAAATATATAAATAGTTTATTTTATCATCAGCTATTGGACGTAAAATGCAGTGATTTTACATATTATAGTCTCAGAAGAAACCCACAGCTCCTACATACAGACTATGTTTTTTAATTAGCAGCAAGGCAAATTTTATATAAAGAACAGAAATACCACAACCTTTGATGTATCACATATGGGCCACTGATTGGAATAGAAAAACCTAATAGTTCCAAGAATGTTACTGGATGACCTTTCCCCATCCCTCCACCCCACAACACCCCACCCTAAAACTGCAAGTTTAACTGAGAGATGAAAACATATGTCCAAATGAAATAAAATAGAAATAAAATGTGCATCATAAACTTGAGCCTCAACCCGACACCGGGGAGGGTAAGATTGAAAACAGCACACCCAATGAAAGCCAAACACGGGAATTGACTGAAGCCAACTGAAGCATGATCATCGTCTAGCTATCTATCCACACTTTATGAATGGACGGAGTCAACCAATACAACTGCATGGTACGTCCTACTCCTTCCTATAAACTGATATCTCAACAAACCTACATGTATCCAGTGTCCCAACTGACGACATCAAGTGCCCAACAGCGTAATTCATTAAAACCACCTAGCTGTGCATGTATTTGACACTGAATAATGTGATAACGCAGAGAAAGACCCTGTAATAGGTGTGCCTGTGCGTGCGTGTGTCTGTTGGGGTCAACGGCAGACAGCATGTGTGTTGTTTACTGGACACACAATGGAGTCTTGGGCCAACAAACTAGCTGACATTGAGTAAAGATGACAGACGACCAAAGCAGGAGATTCTCTTTGTAAAATGCAAGGTTAACATGCTCTGCAGACCAGTAAGAGCAGATATAAAGAGTGACTGCTGAATTAATAACGGTTTAATATGATATGATGTACATGTATGCGATACGAACATTTGCAGATATTTACATTAGACAATGGCAAATGATTCATGCAAAACTTTAGAAAACAGAACAAATAAATTTACAACTATTTGTATCACGTGAAATATCATTATATATTTTTCCTGACACCCATGCATATTTCTACTGACATCTATGCATTTTAACATCTTATGTGTCAACTTAATGATCATCAACTGTTTAAATACATGTTCAACTCAAATAACAAAAATGTATTTACTTCATTTATACAATGTTTGCCAGGCAATATTTTTTTGTTTTTCAACTAAAGAAGACTTGAAGTTCAATGTTTCTTGCAAAACAAATTCCATACACGAAAAGATTTCATACAAGCATCCTCTAACTTAGCGCACATTATAGGTAGTAGATTCAGCTACATGTACATGTATACCTAAACAAAATCAACACTGTTGCCATCTGGTAGAGAAATTACGAATATTTGTGTAGGATTATAGTCTCCCGCCTGAATCAGACCATTGCACTACAAACACCTGATAGCATACTTTACGAAAATATTTTTTGACACATATCAACAACAAACTGGTTAATATGAAAACAACATGTTTGTACAACCTCTGATTTGGTAAACAATAAAACACTAAAACATTATTTCTTCGTTTACAAATTTTTATCCTGTATGTACATGTATATCTGTACACATAATATTGACTTAATTAAAACAAAAATGTTATTAAATAACACAAAATATATTTAAAAATATTTAACATTTTAACTAATGCAAAACACAAATACAACAACAGCCTTCATAACTTGAATGTCTCTATTAACAGAACATTACATGTGTGTATCAGTGAACGAAAAGCTCAAGTTTAAAAATATGCCATAGCCATTTATTACCATCAATATTACAAGTAATGTTTTACAGGTATACAGCAGGCTGCAAAATTACTGGGTTCGCATCGCAAAATGCGATGCAAAATCTTGCGATCATTTTATAAAAGTGCTAATTCCAGTAGTTGCTTTTCCATTCTTCATCCAGAAAAAACTGCTAATCACAATTTTAAAAACAAATTTCACCCTGATACAGGATGTTTTGCAATTGACTTGACAATAACTGTTGATAGCGGAAGATAAAACATAAAGTTTGTTTGTTTAACAACACCACTGGAACACGTAGCAGTTAGTTATGTCAAACCAAAAGAAACCAGTTGCTACACATATGCTACTCTTACCAAATATTAGTAAGGGATCTTTTATATTCACTTTCCCACAGATAGGATAGCACACACCACAGTCACATGTTTTTCGTTTTACCCATAGGTTAGTTCAGCGAATAATCTTGTGCAGGGACCTAAATTTCATGAGTAGAGTATAAATTGGCCTTTAGACAACACAATAGCGGATCATAGCCAACACAATAGACTGGAAGCTTCCAACAACCTGCTCCAAGCTAACGGGAGTGTATTTCTAGATGTGTAAGTCATACATACATGTACAGCCTATTTGTTGACCAAGGTTATGACCAGTTAATTTCCACTAAGTGTCTGAAAACATGACATTTACTTGAAGTTTGCCATTTGGTGGCATTAAAGCTTGGCCAGATGTCATACACTTATCTGTGACAAATGCATTCTGTCACACACTGCCGAGTCATGCCGTGGATTGTGAACTTAAAGAGTATCACCAGATTATGAAACAACTAATGAATAGCCTTGTGGAAAAGACTTCGGAAATGAGCAACTGTAATATTCAAAATTAACAAATAAGGCGAAGGATCATGCTTAAATGTCGAATATGTTTCACAATCTGAACAATATTTTGGAACATGGAGGGAGAGGGTAAAAATCATGTTTGAATTGCTTTTTATGTCAAAACATTGCTCCATAGTTGATAAATGTTTTATGTTAGGATTAGAAGGGGAGCGAGGGGTTCAAACCCAATACTAACGTTGTTGAAATTATGAAAAACAATGACGTTTATGCACGGTCCCTAACCTGTGAGGATGCCTTAAAATTTTAAGGTTTTTTATTAGTTTAAAATGTGGTCAATTCAAGACTTTAACTTTGCATTAGGCTTTAAAGTTTGGACTTCATTAAAGTCTGAAGTGTAGACATTGAGAACAAATTATTAGCATCATTTTTGTGTGTGTTAAAGTCTGGTCTAGTTAAAAGTCTATTCAAGAATCTAGTATACCTCTTCAGCATGTGGTATCCAACACTAAGAGTATACCTCTTCAAGTATACCTCTTCAAAATGTGGTACCCAACAGTACAGTGTATAACAAACACTGTCCTGTTTTGACCATCTCGTCTCAGAAAACCAATTATACAGTTGTATATGATGGCTGAGGGAAGGAAACCAGCATGGACTGTCTAAAAGGTGGGATCAGTTTACAGGGTGTAAAGGCTATTCACCTCCTTTAATGAACAGGCTAATTTGTTACCTGTCCTGATGCCATGCATGGCTAATATGATACAGCAAGCAGGCTTCACTCACTTCTTTACGAGAATTGCCATCCTACAAATGATGTCTTCTATTTACATCTGCATGTATTCACATGTTTGCATGCACATCAGAGTAAACATTAACAAGCTATTGTTATATAATTCTTATTTCTAGCTCAGACACCTACCTTGATGAGGGAAATTATGATCATTCTAGGCAGAACTAGGAAAATGGCAAACTTACCTGTAAAAAAAAAAGAAAAGGTTTATTAGCATTATAGACACAATATACATTTACATGCACAATTTCCAAGGCCAAACTTGTTTTAAACAAGTGTTTCCTTTCTCAGACCTGTCAACCTTGAACCCTGGCATAAAGGAGACAAGACCTCCAAAAACATGAGATGCATATTACAAAATAAATAAACACGTAAGAGTAAGACATTGTATAAAGCAAACCAAAAGTGGCAGCGATATTCAACGTAATAAGTCAACAGTTGAACTAAGCCAGACAGCAATTACTGTAGGCATGAAATAATTTGACATTGGTCAAGAACTTCACCAATACCCGGTAACTTTGCCACAAAATAATAATTACTGTCATCCGGTCAGCTTCTGGACAAATGAAAATGTATAATTGCTAAGATAATGATGATTAAAAGTTCTGAAATGGCAACAGGATTCAGTTATGTCTTATAATGGTGACTGCAAATTTTACTTCAGAAAATGCAACCATTTGAATGTTTATTGTAGCATTGAATCTACTGGGGGAAAAAAACCACCTTTCAATAAAAATGTATGGTTTTACCAGTGATCAGGCACCGAAATACATATTATATGATAAACCATATTGATATTGGAAATGTTCTCACAATAAAAAGGTCACGGCAATGAACATTACTCGTATACAATGCATTCCATTTAGGTTACTGCTCTTTAACAAATTTGCTGGAATTACCACCAAAATGTCTGAAAACTGCACCAAAACAACCAATCCACACGTGTAACTCATTTGTAACTCTGTAAGACATGGCTGCATAAGCATGGGCATGACAGCATTTTTATGACCAATAAACTTTCCCTTAACCATCCGTATACATCATGTACCTGCAAATATGTCATCACATCGCATTTCAGCCAATACAGCATGCTAAGCTAATTTATCTTCGCATCCCAACAGTGGGAAATCTGCTGCATATCTGACATTGTGATTTGGAAGAAAATAAACAAGACGCTGGCATCCCTGGACACACGTCTCTTCAATCTGACATGCAACAACACTGTATGTCAATAAACAACAATAAACTTTAGCATGCAAAAATAAACAGAAATTATCAGGGAGCAGCATTTGTTTCCCCCCTTGTCTGATGCAGGTCTGGTGCAGTTGTAGAATGTATACTACAGGTAGGTAGAAGAGCAGCAGGCGTATTGGATCATGGCCCATTTCTTGTGATCTATGATTCCCGATCTGACAGAATCCAGATCAAGCTGACAAATACCTTCTACACATTTATGAGGTAAGTGCTCAAAGGTGAGAGAGAATGAATGCTCCAAAAAGCAACTTATGTTATGGTGCCTTTGGTCAAGGTAAAAAGTTGTCTTACAACAATAAAAATTGTCAATTTTAAACCTAGTCTCATGAAAGGATATTACTTTTAGCTGCATGTACATGAAAGATCACGATTTTAGTAAGATGGAGTTTATGATGGACTAAAACTTGCAATGTTGAAAATATGCAAATGTTGTGTAAGGAAGTCATAAATTTAACCATTAAGGTAGAAAATGTTGCTAATCTGCCAAAGAATTTGTTAGGATTGGGTTTGATCCCATCTCTCCCCTTCTAATCCTAACATAAAACATTGATCAATCTGAACCTAGCTTTTATCCCCTCCACTCACCCCCATTTGAACATTGTTCTTATTGTGTAAGACACTGACATTTATGTAAGATTCCTAACATCATATTTGAAAGGAGAGATAACACTTAATTATATTTCGCACTACGAGCACCATATGTTTTTCCCATTGAAATCACAGTCATTGCCATACTCCACTTATGACCATTAATAGGTCTGCCATAATAACTAATCCAACTATTGTGTAATTAAGCTTCAAACACTGAGAAAAACGCCCTCTGTTTATGATAACAGTGATGATCTGATTAACAAACTATGCTAAAAATCACATGGCCATAGGTCTTGAGCCAGCAGCATCATGCAGCTTGGTCTATTGTTTAACACGCTCCCACAACATGTCCCTTTCACTAGAGGCTGATCCAGAGAGTTAATTCTGGCTCGCAAGTACAGTCACTTGCCGGAGACTTCCCTGTGGAAAGGACTGCTAATGGTTCAATGTAAACACTCACACATCCTCGGTAAGTCTTCACTTTGTCAGCGGGCCACGACAACATTTCACAAGGAGGATGCGGCATCTTTGAAAGGACAAAGAATGTTTTCCAGTTTGAAAAGCAGAGTACATTCTGTGTCGTATTCTGTTGTTAAACACCATGATCCCACGTTCCAAATAGGGACCATATAGCTATAATACATGTGGTCAACCTTCATGGCTTTTCCACACATATGATTTACAACTGTTTAAAAATAAAATGTGACGGAAAAAGTACAAGTACATGTGTATCTCGCTGAAGTGGTGATCTTAATGGTTAACCTAACCTAAACTGAGTAAGAGATATAGGCCCCCTATATATGCAGTAGTGTAAAATAGAAATCTTTGAACTGGAATCATACTCACTTGTATATGCAAATACATGTATAGCTAAAAAATTACTGAGTGAAAAGAATCCCAATTACAAAACCAAAACTTGAAATACCTCATTTAATATAATAAAAACACACAAATTTATAACTAAATATGCAAATTATTGGTACAAGTGCCAATGTCCATTTTAAAACAACGTCCTGCATTAACAAGCCACTTTTTGAGACTCTTTTGGATGCATGATCACCAAATTTAAAAAAATGCTGAAGCCATTAATATGTTTGCAATCAATGTTGAGAATAGCAGGGATTTGTTATCCTGATAAGCACATGTACTCACAGTGAGTTCAGATCATGCATATGCTCCACTATCCCATGTAAACAAGTTGTTTTTTTAAATACCATACACATAATATTATTATACATTTAATTAGGTCCACACTTCTACATAAAGAACTGCTTTTTGCTATTGAAGGTATAATATTCCAAGAAACTCCTTTCTCGCAGCTCACACACACCCACAGCTCTAGAATGCCTGAACAGTAATAACATAGTAACAATATTGGTCTATTTTACATTTCAGAGTAGTACAGGTACATAATTATTTACACAGCACAAACATAATCAACCAAATCTTCTCTCAAAGCCTCACACTTGCCAACCCCATTTGAAAACCTAATTACGTTCCTTTTAATTCCATAACATTCATTTTGTAACAACTTAACCGAAGGATTTTCTTTTAAATGGGTACGTAATGTCTGTTTTTCAAGAGCACAGGGCCAATTGTATAATTGGTAATTTGATGCCCAGCAGATCAGCATTGGTGTAGTAACACACTTATAGCAGAGACATCTATAGGTGATAATTCCCAGCAAGAGAAGCTTGCAGGATTAACAGCTGCAGTCACTTCACATAGTTCCATTCCATATGCAATACATCGCCAGCTTGTATAGCCAAATAACAGCTCCCTGGCTAACATTGCAGAAATTGCAATTTGAGGAATTTTACATAATGTGACTTCCTGGCTAATAACTCGGCTGTTGGATGATTGGTGAATGATCCAGACAATAATTTTCAGAATACATTAATATGGCTTGTTTGACAGAAGAAAAAATAACTATCCAGTTAAAGATTTTCTTTGTACAGTATTATCGTATGAGCACACCATGAACTTATAACTAAAATAATATTCTATGATATATACCATGTAACACATAATAAAAGGTAATAAAATTGTGCTTTCTACCCAGTAGTTTGTATTCAAAATAAATAATGTACAATGTTCATAGTATGCTTTGCCAGATTATATATAATAAATTAGTGTCATATGAAAATTGCTACCAAAAATCTATCCCACAGTAAGATTGTTCTCCATCATTAACAACTACTTTAAAATATCATTGATCTCACAGCATGCCCATTGAAATGTTCCTGGGAAAAATATATGTTGGGGAATTAAAATAATGTTTTCTCCTGGTGCATTGTGTAATAGTGTCTTTGTTATTGGAGTGCTATACCATGTGATAACAGTGTATCAAAACATACCTGTAGAGAGATCTTAATTAACTTATTAATCATTGCATTTCTTTTGGAGTTGAGTATATGATTAAAAGGTCTTGAAAATTGAAAACAACCATTCCACTTTCTAACACACCTCAATCTGACCATAAACTAACAGCCGATAAGAGAAGATATAACAGACTAGAATAAATGATTAAAATATTACCATTGTTTTTTATACATTACATGTATAATTATGTAGTCTTATAGATCTTCCCTTAAACTAACAGCCCATATAAATAAGTACACCGGAACATCTATGGACTAAATTACACGCACATGGGTTGAAGGAAATTAGTAGCAGAAAGCTGTTTCCAGGTAACACACAGAAGAGCTGTCATCACCAGTGCTGCAAGAGGCCAGGCCAGAACAAGTGTGGTTTGTATCAATTAGTGTGTTGACAGAGTTATACAACCTGGCATAGGCAGCTGCAAATTGCAGCCTCATCTTCACATGAAACCTCAAGAACAACTGCTTTACAACAGTTACAGAACCTGGTACATGTACGTCAATGTAGCTTACCATTCATTTACGAACACAAGAATTTACTTAGGATGTAAATTGAAAATTCCAAAGTGTTTTAAAGGATTGATGATATTCACGAAACATCCTCGAGCAAAACAAAATGGCTACATGTACATGCAAGTCAGTTGAGATTTTTGTCAAATTTTTAAGTAAACTTGTTCATTTGCTGCAGATGTCCATAAAAGATCAAAGCACCTGCTTGGGGTTCGGTGGGTCGAAGGATCAATCCTTCTCAGTGGACCCATTGGACTATATTCTGTTCCACCCAGTGATCCATATAAGTTTGTTTAATGGTACGTTGTACATGTACATTAGGCTCACACTGAAGCACAATGATTAATAATCAGCTATTGGATCTGAAATCAAATGCAGTTTTTTCTACATGTGGTATCTGAAAAAGCATGCAGCAGAGCATTTTTCATATATTGTACTTTTCCACACACAGGGTAACACAGACCACAAATTCACACTCTTTGATGTATCAGTCATGCACCAACCACTGGGTGGAATGGGAAAAAAGCCAATGGGTCTCCCGATGTGAATCAATCGTTCAACTTCATACTTCAGGTGGATGATCTATCCACTGAGCTACATGTAAATCCTATTCCAGAATCACTATGAATGCAAATGTCGATGGAATATGAATTAAGGCTCAATTTCCAACACGGATTGCAAACAATACTTTTTAATTTACACTTACCACTCACGAATCCATTCAGCCACAAAAAAACCCACACCTAGAATCTCATACAGGTATGAACAAGATCTCAAGTGTTTCAACAGTAAGCAGAAACTCCCAGCAGCCATTGCATAATCACCTGATACGACTTCTTAAGCGATTCATTACCAAACACATCTTTGATAAAAAAAAAACATCTTTGATAAAAACAATATTTCCCTTTGCCAGCAGTGGTATAGTCGCCAAACTTTTCCACTAAAATTCATAGATCTGATTTTCATGAAATCCTATCTGTTAATATCAAAACATGGTCTGCCAAGTCGTGATAACAGACAGTGACCTGTGCACTCACAAGCATCACGTGCAGTGCATATCTTGTATGAGACTCACTCCTGAGTGATAGGATTGAATCACTGTACCCAATAGACCTGTATATCCCACTGAGCCACCCTCGGGGAACCCAGTTAATAACCTGATACATAGTAATGAACATTTCCTTCATCCCATGGGTGCCAGACAACTTCCATGTTTCTTTAAGAGTTACCATGGTTACAACCACCTGTTGAAGATGAGGCTAGAGGTTTAATGGTTGATGATAAAAATGATAAAAAGTAAATTTATTCTTTTTAAGAATCCATACATGTACATTGATAGACCAGAATTGTTCATCTGTAATAAAAAGGGATTGATTTTTCTATTTTAAATACAAGATAAATTTAATGGCACATGTACTAAAATTATGTGGACTTTCCCAAACAGGATAGCACATACCGGTACCACAACCTTTGATAAACCAGTCGTGGATCACTGGTTAGAACTGGAAATAACCTTAATACAGGCATTGCCTGTTGGTCAATCCCCAATGTACGTGTTGTACTAAATAAATATTATTTAGAAAAAAAAGAAATAACCCAAAGGGTCCCTCCCCTGAGGCACATGCTCTTGCACTGCATTATGTCCCGCTCCTTAAAGAGCCTAAGTAATGGCTTATTTTTAATTACAAACACGGAATAATATACCTTAAATATTATATATGTAGCATCCATTTAAAATGTTTTCGCCGAA
>JAUTCZ010077690.1:0-16879 GCA_032273805.1 Melanodrymia brightae | reverse complement strand
AGTCGGAAAGTGAAATCCACCCGCGGGATTCGAACACCGTTCCTACCAGCCTGTAGTCCGTAGCGTTAACCACTGCATCACGGAGGCCGGTTTCAAGTTTACGAACACTTTCATTAGTTTAGTCTTTAGATGCAGAGGCGATAACTTACGCGATTAAACCCACGAGCTTTAAATCTTACCCAGCCTTTGTTGACCATTTTTAGATGATTTTTTTACGACAGACGTACTAAATAAAATGTTATTCTCCAATTAAATATTATATATAATAAATACGTTACCACAAATTAAATGTTACCAAATATGCCATTAGAACAATTACCGTGACACCATAACATATTTTTATAGTTTGATATTGAACGCGTTTCCTTCTGTAAAGACCACCAAACGGTCTAACGATAATTTGGTATAAATTTGTGGTATTTTGCTCTCGATCTTTTAAAACACGTTTTAGAAGTTATCACAAGAGACGTCCTTGTACCTGCATTTGTCATACTTATTTCTTATACAAAGAAAAATCTCTTAACTTATTTACTGGGTATATATATTTTTTGAATTCGTGTATTCTATATTTGGTTGCCTTGGGGTTAAATGAGTTAATGTTAGATGCAAGACAACCGGAACCGCGAAACACGGAAATGTGATCTGAGATTGTTCAGAGAGAACCATTAGGTAGATGATTTGTGTAGGAGCGAGCACTCACAGTTAAACTCACTGCAGAAAGCGACATACGCGACGATTGATGAGAAACCAAGACGAGGAGGATCTCTTTAAGAAGACGATGCAGTGTCCATGCACGTGCGAAGACTAGCACAGATTTCAGCGTCAACTCCTAAACATATTGTACTCTCCTGACCGCAGCTTTGCAGAACGAAATCTGATCTCTGCGCATGTTTTTTTAGACAGGTACCATTGACTTGTGTAGTAAAATATTGAATTTGACACGCAGCTCGAATTAAATACCAGTCCAGCAGGTGTATCTTTATCTAGGATTTTTTTCCGGGAATTGCCGAAAATACGAACTAACGTAAGATGGCGTCGAATAAATGTATTCTGTCGCTGGGGTAATTATTATCTGCAAAGACCTGCACGTGTTATGCGGTGTGCATGTTTTTCGTGCGCACTTCACTGTGTCTATCACAACAATCACTGCGACAAATTGCGTGTAGGTCACAGACACGAGGTTCGCATCACAATAGCTGTAATATCCTTCAATGTGCAATAAAATTCGACTAATTTAGGCAAACTATTTTAAGAGAGAAGATATATCCTATTTGATGTTCGCTATAGCGGGTTCATCACTGAGATATTGTGCTGTATGTACATATAATGGCAGTATTGTGTTCAGTTCAAGAACAATACACAAAGGCAATACCACCGTGCTAATGTGAGTCCATATGTTTTATGAAATCAGATTCTATTCGTAATGAATTTTATGTAGAAAGTAGTTATTAAATGACATGTATTGATAATGCCGTTTACTCATGGTGCATCCACTTACAACTGGGTGTTCGCGAACAAATTAATAAGTAATTTACAACTACAGTATTTTGGAATTACTAATAAATGTAAATGATGAGAGATATCATTTATTAATACAAGACTCATTCAGTTTCAAATGAGACCACATGCATGTCATGGTGGCGATCATTCTAGCATTGCGTTGATGATGGTGGTGATGGTGATGGTGATGATGATGATGGTGGTAGTGGTGGTGGTGGTGATGGCGGTAAAGAATCGGTAGTTCACTTAGTTAAGATACGTTTTGTATATTCACTCAAGTACTAGGGCGTCAATGGGTTGAGTAGGAATTCCATTGACATCGAATAACGTCACACATATAATGTACAATTGGGATTTGAACCTACTACAGATGACAATCTTTACGCCTTTGTCAAACGTGCATCTTTTTCTTAAATGTATGGCGTTATATTGCAAAGTTTCAAACTTACTCAATCTAATTTTAGCGCACATATAGAACATAAACGATTGTTTAGTAGATATGAAAACTAGTTCACTCGTCATGATGAACAAATACTTCATTTTGTATATTTTTGATATTAAATGCACTTAATGACAAATCAAATGAAGCTTTTTTCCATCCTTGAATTATACAGTATTTTTGACACAGGCACTTATACATAGCTCTGTTTTAAAAAATCGGTGATAAAAAGCCCCAGGCTGATTCTATAAAAAGTGCAAAAAAACAGTTAATAATTATTATGCATACTTCAAAGACGAAACTATGTTACGGATATTGCGTTCAAATATTCCAATAATTAACAGGTGTTGTCCATAAATATGTTTTATTTCAGTGTAAATTAATATTATATTGCTATTTTTAAATATTGGCTGGTATTATTACGAACTGACAATTGTATTTTGAAGGAAATTTATCTAGAAATAGCTAAAGACGGTGAGAAAAATGTTAATTGGGCTACTCTTGTCAAAAAACTTCTTAACGACGTTGGTATGTGTTATGTTTGGATACGTCACAATGTTAGTAATGAAACACTATTTATCACAGATGTTACGACTCGCTTAAGATTTATTCAAGAAATGTATGCAACTATCGCTATTTCTTCAAAATGTATAATTTACCAGCACTTAACTGACAATCTGAATCACTGTCTACAGGACTATCTAACTAAACATTTTTCTTTTACATTTGGAAGTTACATTTGTAAATTTAGATGTTCTGCTTATCCACTCAATATTGAAACAGATCGATATAAAAACGTGAACTTAGAACTTGCAGCCTCTGTTACACCAATATCATTTTATTTTGCAATGTCCTTTCTATTCTGACCTACGTACTAAATATATTAAACAGTGTTACTGGAAAAAAAACCATCTGAATTTAAATTGATAATACTTTTATGTCTTCAAAATTTAACTCAATTGTGCAATCTTGGACGATATTTGATCCAAGCCACTAAACAGTATACAGTATATATTCTATATCATGTTACATGTGAATCTTTACGTGTGCTTAATGTCGCTGTTTTTTTCTCAGGTATATAAATTGATTGTGTAAAAAAAAATAAGTTGTGCCTATAGGCAATTACTTTGGCAAATAAATCAATTGAATTGAATTGGATATTGCGTTCACATATTTCAATAGTTAAAAGGTGTCATAGTAAATAAATGAAAAAATTAATTCTCTTGAGAAATGTGTCTCAATTGCATGTCATCACCGAACATAATGCATTTTGCTCTTCAGCAGGTGAGTTAATCTTCAACAGGTGAGTTAATCTGCAACGTGATTGGTAAGAATAATGTCGGTGGTTTAGATCGGTGTATCACCTGTAATTAACCTTGCGCATATTTCTAAAATAATGTATGCCTGTTTGGTATGTCTGTTCATTGTGTTGATTTATAACAAATACATAGGCTATAAAAGTCAGTTGTTGTTTGATGAGGAAAGACGTATAGGATATAAACCGTCGTATATATCAGACTATCTCTGCACATGAATAGCGCAAGTGTCATGCACTAAAACACAAACTGTCAAAATATACAAAACATTGGTGTCCAAAATAAGCCGAAGATTAAGATATATTTTGAAAAAAAAAACGTTTTGTTATGCATTTTTCACTCTCTTGGTATGCAGGGTTCATGGTAACATGTACAATGTTCCCTTGTAGTTTATGTCTTGTCGTTTTGTATCCAATCAAACGGTGATATCGAAAAAACGGGTCTTCTGTATATTTGGAGTATTGAATAGCAGTACATTGATATACATGAATAAAAATAGAGAACCGGTCTCCGTAGTGTAGTGCTTAGACCACCAGACTTAATACTGGTAGACACAGGGTGACCAACCTGGTAGGAAATTTTTTCCGGAATTTTATAATAGTTTTACATCTAAGTGCGCGTACACTTAAAAAAATTTTTTTAATAAAAAGCAAGAACGCCCTTTTTGAACAATTTAATAAAAACCGTACGACACCCTTTTTTGCATAAATTTATAAATAAACAACAAGCATATAATATTCTATATCAATATTACCCCATAAAATGTGTCCAATTAGAACAAAATATTTGTTTGGCATAGATGTTGAAAATGATTCCGGATATATGGTATCAATTCCTGATTTCCGGATATAGGTTGAAAATTCCGGATTTTCCGCAAAATTCCGGATAGTTGGTAGGCCTGTAGACACTGCGTTCGAATTCAACTCGATCGCAGTACCGGATGCAACCTTAGTCAGTATTTCGCAAATCTCAATGCATCGGTAAGTGTACACCGCTTACACCAGCCAGTGTCCCATTACTGGTTAACAAAGGCCATGGCATGTACTGCCCTGGATGTGTATTTGGAGAAAGGGCAATCAAATGTGTTGAGAACGCAAATATGTAGCATGTTTAAGATGTTAACCAAGATTACGGAATTCTTTTCTATTTTGAACAGATAACAGTTGTACAATGTTATATTCAGATAGTTTTAACCAATACTCTTTATTAACAGAGATAATATATCAATTATTGGATGTTATATTCAGATAGTTTTAACCAATACTATTTATTAACAGAGATATACCAATTATTGGATGTACAAAACAGAAAAGAGTTATGTAATCTAGGAAAATATCTAAAATATACAACACAATTAAGATCTCAACGTATATAATTGTCCATCATCCAAATTCACACCAATTTATGTATTAATATTAATTAATTTATTTATTTATATGTTGTATGCCTATGAGCCAAACGGCTTAAAGCAAATAAACAATTACAATTACCAATACTGAAATTCATGGAATCTCGTCTGATACAAGATATGCACATTATGTACATGGTGGCCGAGTTGGACAATAAAGTAGTGAGTGAGTGAGTGCAATAGTTTAGGTGCCTTTATCCAATGAAGGTTTAGATCCCCCCCCCCTCCCCCACCACATGGGTACGGTCCACCATCAAAAGCCTGGACCCCGTGTCGAGGCTGTACCCAGGGCGGGATAAAGTAAAAATAAAGTAGGCTTTCCTAACTCTATATATATACATGTATATAAACTGATTGAACTGACCACCATTTAATTGATGATGCTCATGAGTTGTGTGACGGGAGGTGATGACAGATTCCAGACGCGAGAGTATATTCATACAGAGAGTGCGCGCGTGAAAAGCCTACCTCTAAGTGCCCTCAACCCATTAGAGCCTATAAACACACACATTGCAACGTTATACATGTAATGACGCATTCCAAATTGATTATTAACTTTGAATCTGCCAGATTTCGCGATAAAGTGCAGGCATTTTGGTTTCAGCTTTAATAATGAGTTCTCTCTGAATTGCATCTTTCTGTATTTACATATATGAGAAATATTTATTTACACCAACTGATGGCAGTTAGATATGGTATGTTTATAAAGGTTCGTTTATAAATGTGTCTTGCTGGCTAAAAGGTGAATGAAGCAAAGAGCATTTTGCCATTTTCAGTCAGTGAAAAGTGTAAACGGATTCTACTCTTTTTAGTTTCGATTATTGCCGTGAGTTTTTTCTTCTTTTTTATCACGTACGTTTAAAGGGTTTTATTTTGTTATATAAAAAAATAAAATAATATAAAAATGATGGGTAAATAAGTTTTAATATTTTTTCTTGAAACCGATGTATCATTAATTATATGCAAAGAAGTGTTTTTTTTTTTACAAAATATTGGCACAGAAACTGATTTGTGATAACACACAAAAAAACAAAGTATAGCACTCTAATAGGAAAAGAAGTATAAATCATTTATCAAGTATCTGATAAAAGTCTGGAGTCGGAAAGTGAGATCGACCCGCGGGATTCGAACACTGTTCCTACCAGCCTGTAGTCCGTGGAGTTAACCACTACACCACTTCATTCTCTTATTCCACCCATTATATCTGTATATTGCGCTTTATACACATCAGAGAAGACTGGTGGTTTATTTACTTGCGCGCAGGAACACCATGTGTGGTCAGCTTCACACGTGACGCGTAACGTTACTGCATATGGCAGCACGGGACAGGTCTGCACAAAAAAACAGCTTCGCCATGTGAGAACTCTGCAAGTACCATATTTCCGTGCCACCCATGTATCCGTGAACCCCCGCACGTCGGTCTACTACTAAAAGCAGGCGTAAGATCCTCGGCCAACCTTTTATTTCTACCCCACTCTCGCACAATTAATAAAAGCGTGCGAATGTGATAAACAAAGCTTGTTCATATCAAAGACGAATCTTCAGCACTATTTACACGGCAGGAACAACTTTCCGTCTGCCATTATGAAACGCGCTCTGCCAGATTTCGAATAGTTTAGACAACACGAGAGTAGAGCGGTCAATCAAAGATATTTTAGGCGGAATTCCATCGTGGCACCACGGATAAACATCTCTTTTTGTTAGAAGATTTGGTTCCGCTGAAAGCAGCAAATTGATTCGTTTTATCCCATAGTCATCGATGATGCTAAATATTGTCAATTGGTTGGAAATTGTTATATTGATGTCAGAAATGATATATACTCTGCAAAAATCTGTTCGGTTTTGTTTTGGCAGTTGGAATATATCCACTAATGACTATCAACGAGGTCGGAACGCATATGACAAAACGTCGTTCCTTTTATCTTGACCATATTTCTGACGTATGGCAACAATCATTTTTCTAGCATATTATGATAACAATGCATATATTGGAAATTACGAATCATTAGGCATTATTTTGGTGCAGTCCACCTGAGGATCGATCCTCCTCGGTGAACCAGTTTAAACCAGTTATACACGCTTGGTTCTTCATAGGCCGTGATGTCTTTTACCCTTCCTGTGGGGAAGTAGACATAAAATGGGTTGTGTGTCCGACATGGATAATTTGTCTAAATTGTGAATACCAAACATCGCTATTTTAATGTCCAAAAACAGATTTATCTAAATTGTGAATACCAGGTTAACATTGCTATTGTAGCGTCCAAAACAGATTTGTCTAAATTATGAATACCAAACATCGCTATTTCAGTGTCCAAAACAGATTTGTCGATATATATGTTATATCCATTGACATTATTTTTAATACGTCACACATATTTTCTCAGACAGGCTAGATTGTTTTACTAGGGTCAATAAATAGAAAACTCTCAATATTTTATATAACAAACATATCGGCAACCAATATGATACGGGAGATGCTTCTGGTTCGAAATAATAATCAAACTCAAAATCAAATAGCGGGGTTTTTTAATTTCATATCTTGTTGGGGGTTAATAAATCAATTGCTATGAGAGTATACCTTTAAGTTGAAATAATTGGTATATTTTACAGATGCCAAGGCATGTGATGAGCCAATCCATACTGGTGTCGTAATAAACATGCAGAGTGTTGTGAAAGAAAGGAGAATAATTATGATAACGTTGCATGGCGGCGCTGCAAGACAGAACGCCAAGACACACACTGCGTGTATCAATAACCACTGCAGCTTAACGAACCCGTCAAAGTCAATTTGCAGTTCTTGCACGAACATGTACCCCAAATGAGCCCAGACCGCAGTTCAGAGCAATTGACTCAGGGTCACACAATTAAATCTCTGAGGAGGATGTAGCCAGGAGGAGCATCATATTTGATGGGAATTAAATATTAAAGAAGCAATCTCCTTTTGGCCGGTGCGCCCATTACGTGAAGGAAACTACATGATAGTTGCTAGACCATTTTTGGATCATCATTTTATGGATGTTGACAAGATAATAGGCGCCCAGGCAGGTGTTTCGTCTTGTTTTCTTGCGGCTAGGTTGTGTCTCAAACAATGACTGTTATCCTCTCCACCCCACAATCTAAAGAGCTCAGCCACTTAGCTGAAGAACACGAGGCAGCATGTTAGGGAGATCGAGGCGCAACGTATGCAGGCACTCGAGACTATGCATTCTGCATATATTATCTACGTTTTCTTTGTAAACCACATTGCATATTTGTAGAGCATATTACATTAAAGCGGCTCAGTTTGAATAGTAAGCAACGCGGATTTTAGAAATTGTTCCACTTTGTAAGAATTCTACGAAGTGTTCTCACAAAGTGGAGACTACAAAGTGTTACCTTCTCACCTTCACAACCCATCCTCCACCCCCTTCCATTAGAGCCATAATTACCGGTATTACAAATATGGGTAGAGAGCTCAGAGGAAATGTTTTTCGATCGTACCTACCTGATATTGTCCATATTATAAGCATTGTCGATGACGTCAAACCATTATTTCAGAAGCGCAAGACAGCCCAGAGAGTGACGTCAAACGATTATGTTACGTCACACGAGTCTATTAAAGATTAAAACATTTCAAAGAGAGGTTATTCTATATTTCGGCAAATCACATGAAGATTTTACATAATTGCACGCTTGAATTGATGCTGTCCTTCAAAGATTCATGAAAGGAAGCATCGTGATAGACCAACTATACTGCATGTATAGTGGCTAGTTGAGTATCTTTAATTACTTCCGTGGTTTCGGGCAAGGAGTTACTCAGTATAGATCTTAAAATTAATATATGCGTTAATAGCATGACTATTTTATGTTTGTGGATGTAACGTTATAACTACAGACAAATTAATGCAGCAAATTAGAATGTATAATTTAAGCGTCAAAACCCGTATACAAGTGAAAGTGATATTATGACGGGGATGACATGCACATACGAATGAATCACAGCCGAGATAGCGATGATATCAGATGTTAGCGAACGGTGAGCGTATCCTGCATATCTGTCTGTGAGGAGTATATATGATATCATAAACGAATTTTAATGTATCGCTGGATATCATAAACGGAGAGTTGAATCATTGGGTATATTAACAAATGAAATAAACTGAGCATTGAATTATTGAATATTTTAGCAAATGTATGGCTTGATATGATAAACAGGGCATTGAATTGTTGAAATTTTTAGCACAATTTTAATGTATCGCTTGGTTTTTATAAACAGAGCATTGATTTGTTGAATATTTTAGCAAATGTATCGTTGAAATGGATAAAAGAGCATTGCATTATTGAATATTTTAGTAAATGTATCGCTTGATATTATAAACAGCATTGAATTGTTGAATATTTTAGGAAATGTATCACTTGATATGATAAACAGATCATTGAATTGTTGAATATTTTAGCAAATGTATCGCTTGATATGATAAACAGAGCATTGAATTGTTGAATATTTTAGCAAATGTATCGCTTGATACGATAAACAGAGCTTTGAATTGTTGGATATTTTAGCAAATGTATCACTTGATATGATAAACGGATCTTTGAATTGTTGACTATTTTAGCAAATGTATCGCTTGATATGATAAACAGAGCATTGATTTGTTGAATATTTTAGCAAATGTATCGCTTGATATGATAAACAGAGCATTGATTTGTTGAATATTTTAGCAAATGTATCGTTTGATACGATAAACAGAGCATTGAATTGTTGAATATTTTAGCCAATGTACGTAACGGTCGATATGATAAACAGAGCATTTAATTGTGGAATATATCCTTAGCAAAAGTGTCTGTTAATATGATAAATATAGCATAGATTAATTGTATGTTATAGTTTAGTATCGCTCTAAATAAGATACAGATTACGGAATTGTTCCTTATGAATGATGCAAATGCATCATGCTGTTTTATAAACCGATGCGTGGAATTATTCAATAGTGAGTTTAAGTATCGCTCGATATAATAAAAAGAACATTGATTTGTTCAATAGTATAGCAAAAGCATCGATGGATATAATAAACGAAGCACTGAATTGTTACAAATTTTTGCCCCCCCCCCCCTTCACCCCCCACAAAATAAACTCATTATGATAAACAGAACATTGATTATTTAATATTCTATCGCAAACTATTGTTAAATATGATAAACATAGCATTGAATTGGTCCATTTTTGTCTGAAAAAGCAGTGCACTGTATGATAAACATCGCATTAAATTATTACTTATTTTAGTATAATGAACAGAGCATTAAATTGGTCCATCTTTTGGTAAAGGTATCGCCATGTATAATAATCAGGGCATTGATTGAATGCTTCTATATTTCAATAAAAGTATCGCTGTATGTGATAAACAGAGCATTGAATTGAATTGTTCCATATTTGAGCAAGTCTGCAGCTCAATGTGACAAACATAGCATTAAAATATTTTACAAACATTTTTGTATCGCTCAATACGAATTAAATTATTGCTCTAGTATACTTGGAGTTTAGTTCAAAATAATAAACCAAACATTAATCATATATTACACACATGATTCCGAGCATAGTTCGGTGTACACCATTGATCAATACATTTGTCCACGTGTTATCGATAGTTATAGTTCTAGTTGTATATTTTAATAACAACACTTTGTATTGTGACATTCATATTTTAAATGTTAGTAAAGTGATAACAAAAATACAGCTCGGTATATTAAAGTAGAAGAGTAAAGTGTTTCAAATATTATAATAAAACTATTCAATGGTTCACATTGCAATGAAAGTACCTAGACTTATAGTTTAGTGTAATAAACAGAACACTAACTATACGCCCATTATACTATAAGGTTGGCTCGTAATAATAAACAAAATATTCAACTTCTGCAAATACAAAACGAAAATCTACTTCGATATGAAAACAAACCTGTCAAATAAAAACGTTCAAGGGTTTCTTAATTCGCTTTTTAATATAGTGAGGCGATAAGAGAACACTAAAACTCTCTGTCCTGATAATACAAAAAATCATCTCGATTGAAAACTTTTAAAACCCCTTTAGAAAAAACTAAACTTGAACAATAATTCGTCAGATGGAGAGGATAATTGGTGGTATATGCGCTATTTGTGATTAGTCGGTCACCCGTTAAACTGCGCGCTAGTATAGCGAGAAAAGATCATTTGATACAGAATTAATTCGTCGCTGTATGAAAGGACTGACTCGAATAGGATAACAAGGCGCTTGGATCACATGTGTTCATCCTTTCACCACTTTGTATCTTGTTTCCCCTTCTCTATCACGTGACCATAGTCGTGTTACATGCGCGCTCGACGTCTCCAATCCAAGAGAAGTAACTCTGGCAAGAAAGCTGGGAGACATGTTCGCATATCATAAAGAAAATGCCCGCATTGGTTTGTTCAACGCTTGGAATTAGCCATCTCCCCGTGTGACCGTATCCTGCAATCTGTAGCTGCCAATATTCCAATCTAAAGTTTCCGTATGTCAATTATCTGCCTGGGCTATTCTATCACGAGGCATTCGCCGCTCTGCTAAATTTATTATGCCGGAAAGCGAACAGGGTACTGTCGTGGCTTTAGGCGCCACCCATCAGCCAGGATCAGAACCAATCGGCCAATCGGAGCCGATCGGGCGGGACAACAAAAAACAAAAATTTGAATGGAAATCACTTTGAATTACAAACGATAACCAGGTTGCATATATGCCAGGGGACAGTTTTACGGAGATGCCGCTGGAGGACAGAGTCCACGTTGTCGACCACTGACGTGCGGCCACGACACTCCGCCAACACTGGGACGTTTTGCCTGTAGCGCAAATATACCACTGGAACTATTCTCTAAGAGTTTTTTTTGTTGACAACAAACAAATAGTTTTGTTTTATATAAAAGAAGTGTACAAGTCTGCAATAATACTGTGTTCTGTGGAAGTGTGGTCGTGCAGATATACGAGATGTCATTCATTGCGCTCGAGTCACAAGGCTGGCAGGTAGATATTCTTCTCACATTTACAAATACATGTACTCATATTCTTGCTTTGGCATTGGTAATCTTAGGTGACAGCATCGTAGGCCCTGGAATGGTGACGACGAGTGACATGCTGCTGCCCACAGCACACCAGCCACAGGCTAATTCTACCTGAACGTCACCTGACACATGCCCGGGGGTCAGAACGTCTAATCCCGTCCCCCGAGGTAGACGAATTGCGATACCTAGCTAGGGGTGGGGGGCGTTGCTTGGGTCGTGAATCACGGCTCCAGGAACCACGCCATGTGCTGTGGGGTGTCACAAGAAAGATCATATAGACATGTTTACGAATTTTACAAACACTGGCTTTAGATCAGCAATTACTTCTATTAAAATTGTTTTAACATCGGTCTGCTGTGATGTGCTATACTAAATAGGTTTAAAATGTTTGAATTGATCATAAGAGATAGGGGAATATATAACAATAAGTGTTGTATTATTCTGAGTGTTTTTGTCTGAAGTGTACGCAGGTCATGTTAAACTGCTCTCATCTACTAGTATATAGATCAAGATGCTGTAGATGTCGTTCGTCATGTCAACACTCACTACCGCTGTACTGCGCACCTTTTAACCCGACTCGTACACTTTGTTAGAAGCATTAATCCGCCAGTCGGGGCACCTTTTAATATCTAGGCTGACACCGCCGTGCATACCGAGAACACTTTTACTGCGTAAAGCAACGTTTTCACAAAATAAATTATTCTAACCCTCGAGATTAACTGCTTGTTCAAAATACTATTGTTTTCTTAAATCGTTGTGTGCAAGATGATATCATTTTTTTCTGGTTTTTATTATAATTATCATTTTATATATTAATAGGTGGAATGTTTTGGTGAATACTAGTAGTTGGTCTATCATGATTTACTATATGATACAGCATACGTATATTATTGTGCTAAGTTCTAAAAACAGCTCAGTCCAGAACTGTTCGTTTACAATAACATTTATAATTCAAAAAAGTACTTAACGTTATGAAGTGAAACCATTTTTAAATAGAACAATTCAGTTCAACTTGTTCAGATCTTAATTTAAGATCGTTTTACAATTTTATGACAATTTGAAACAAATTACATGTAGTTCTTTTATCATTAAATCAAATGTAGAATAATGATAACTTGTTTCACTTTAAATGTGTTGTTATTGCGCAACCTTTAATAATAAAAATATGAACCAACAGTAAAAGCCGCATCAATTATATTACGCAATAAACTTAGCATTCAAGCATTTTCAAAAAAAAACATCTTAGAATTTTATTTGCCCATAATATTTTCTCATAATTATGTATATATCCTTACTAAAAACATTTTCCTGTGAGTATAAAAGGATCATAAAAGAAACGCTAATAAATGCATTGTTAAAATATATTAAATTTAATGTTACCAATAATACTTTTTTATAATTGTGTACAAGTGATAAATTTTAAATGCCATCCTATGCTTTGTATTTAACAAATGTGTTCAATTCTCTCTGCATCAATGACCATGTCTGAATTATTAATGTTGATGCTTGTTGCCAGAGCGGGGGTAAAATCAGCACTAACACTACAAGAGAAGACAAATTAGTAAAGTTTTTCTCGACATGGCAGCGTTTTCCGGAACGTTTTTAAAAACGCCATTTAACGTCTGAAACGCCAGCCACATGCCTTAAATATCTGTAAGCAACAATGAAGCACTAACATAGTGTTAATTATTTAACGTATATAAAATTATAATGTCCACAGCAAACAATACTTGCGTAAAAGTAACAATATTTAATTATAAATGTAGCCCATTTATTTTTGCCACTTTTAATTTTTAAAAGCCAGTAAATCATTTAAATTTATAGTTCAAATAATATAATTAAATTAAATTAATAAACTCTTTTTAATTCGCAGTTGAACTTTGTTTTTAACACCCGGTCGTAATTGATTAAACACATATTTTACTTTTTAGAAACAAAATACTAGTAATTAAATACAAGTTCAAATGTACCAGTCCTTTATGCAAATCTGACATCAACGACAATGTTAAAGTAATACATTGCCAATCTAATATAATTATATACATGTATATACATACATAAATACTAAGTAATTCATCAGTTTTTATTATTATTATATGTAACAGAAATGAATAATACAAGAGTGAAGAAAGGACATCTATTTATTAGCAGTGTTTGTGTAAGTCACAGACCAGTTTATATTCACACTCAGTAATTTCTTAAACCATAATACTAATAACAAAAGTCACTACGATGTCTGCGTGAAAGGAACATAATTGTATCTCTTCACTTGCCGCTTTTTATTATTCTCCCTCGGTGGAGTACTTGCACAAACAACACGGTATTGCACACTAAGAATAACAGCTGCTTTTAGTACACGACTTTAGATCTATAACATAGGTAACAATAAATTTTTGTTCTAAATTAAGCAATTGTCCCAAATAATTAATTCATAACTATAACAAATAATAAAATAAGAATTAATACTGTGTTGAAAATTAATATTATATTTGCCTATTATGATATATAAAGTTATGCGAAGAAATAATCTTTCAGAAGATTTTATGAGAATTTTAATTTTATTTTGGGGATAACAGTACACATTAAGTAAACTAATACACATGTACATCACGTTATTCCTCTTTTGCCTGGGTTTAAATCATTTCTGTTCTGTTCCGTTCTGTTCTGTCAGGCTGGCATACATTCGTTGAAGTGCGTCAGCAAAACAACAAGTTAATCACTTAAAACATTTGTCTTCATCATAATTATTTTCAAGTGGACTTTAAGAAATTACTACATAGGTTGTTATTGAGATTTGATTAAAGCTAACCGAGCCTTAACTCTGCTGTAGAGAACAGCATTTCGGCGTGACATCGTCTTTTGTGGACATCTCTCCAGCTCAGAGCACCTCTCCGTGGTGGGTCGTGTTAGTCCACAGATAACCGAGCCGTGTTGAAAAGCAGTATTTTCTTCAGTTTGCCGGCCATTGTTCGAGTGACAGGGACTCCTCGGCTATGGTTTCACGGCTGTCAGCTGCACTGGTTTCCCATTTTACGGAACACAGAAGGAGAAAATTAGAGGAATTAGCGACACGGAAGAGGCTTTAACAGGATAACATAGCTCATCTCAGATTGTGCTTATCACCGTGCAATGGCATCCGTTTACGCGCATGTTAAAATAGTTTACAATATTTAATTTAATCCCCTTTACTCACAATTTAAATAGTGCATAATGTTAAATATAATTAGTTTAGTCATGTTACAGAAAATAAAATATTGTAGAATATTTAATGTAATCCGTTGACACTTAAGTTACAATCGTGTAGAATATTTAATGTAACCGTTTATTCACCTGCTAAAATAGTGTAGAACATTATTTTAATGTAATCCGTTTACTCACCAGTAAATATATTATAGAATATTTAATGTAATTCTTTTACTCTCAGGACAAATTGTGTATGATATTATAAAGTATTATCCGTTTACTTGTAAGTCAAAATAGTATAGTTTATTCAATATATTCAGTTTATTCTCAAGTTAAAATATATTTCGTTTATTCACAAGTTCAAATTTTGTAGAATATTTAATGTAATCTGTCTTTACTCAGAAGTTACAATTTTGTCAAATATTTAATGCAATCCAGTTCCTCACAACTCAAGATATTGTAAAATATTTAATAAAATCCGTTTATTTAAAAATAAAGCAGATAAGTTATATTATATTCCGTTTACTAGTTAAAATATTGAAAACTATTTAACAGAATCCATTTACGCATAAGTGAAAATAGTATAGAATATTTAATATAATCCGTTTTAGTTCCCTCTGTAATATATGACCGTGACATTTTTTATTTGAAGAATTTAACATAATTATTTGATTGGTGTTAAAACCATTGTTTATATTACTTATTTTACATAATTTGAAATGTAATGAAAGTTGTGTTTTAAATTAAGAAAAAGAGTTCAATATAATTTTTTGGTCTGATTTTAGTATTTTAAACGTAAACGCAGATTTCAGTTAATAAACAAACTACCTAAGTATACATTATTCAAATATTTTCCTAAAACTAATTTCGTTCAGCTATATCCGCATTAAATATTCTATAATTAATCTAAGGCAATCTCAATGTTGCAGAGCAATAATTTAGGTTTTAGTTTTAACATTTTAAGATAATCCAACAAAATATATGTTTAAAATGTACGTATTTTATGAGTTATTTGAGATGTGAGAGTATCTAGTAATTATACAGTATTACTGTGGTATACATGTATTTTGGTCGTTGATGTGGATACGTATTAATTTGTTATTAAGTTTTATGGATACGTATTTTTCAAAATAGTTGATCGATATACGTATATGTAATTAGTTGATGTGCATATTTATTTAGGTATGAATATATATTTGTTAACTAGTTGATCGGTATGTATACGCATTTGTAATTAATTGATTTGGATACGCATTTGAAATTTGTTGATCTTTATACGTATTTTTAATTAGCAAATCTGTATATTATTTGTAATTAGTTAATATCGATGCGTATTTGTAATTAATTGATATGAGTATATATTTGAGTATACGAGTACTAATTAGTTTATTGTTATAAGTATTGGTAATTAGTTGATTTATATATGGATGTTTAATTAGTTGATCGGAATACGTATAATTATTTGTAATTATCTCATGTGGATACGTCTTTGTAAATACATGTAGTTGGTCAGTAATGTATTTGTAATTATTTGATCGGTATGCATATTCGTAATTATATTTGCTTTTAGTTGATCGGGTGTTCTTTGGGGAATTATGAAGACAACCAATTATATACAACATATATGCCCTGAAATAATGTAAAATATATACAAATAGTGTGCGTCACACATATGCACCACTGCCGGCCTCCGGAGCGCAGTGGTTAATGCATCAGACTTAAAACAGTTAGGTACAGGGTTCGAATCCCATTCGTGGCATATTAGATTTTTAATCCCATTACCGGCTCCAACCCAGGCCGAGTGCTCCGCAGGGCTCCGTGGGTAGGTGTTACACCACTTACACCGATCAGTGTCAACAACTGGTGTAACACAGATTTTTATAATCACAAATGGATAGTTTTTATAAAATAAATTTTAGATAATATTGGATGTACATACATATGGTGCTCACAGTGTGAACGTATAAATAGTCACTCACTGTTGAAAG
>JAUTCZ010077579.1:0-16880 GCA_032273805.1 Melanodrymia brightae | reverse complement strand
ATTATATTTTGGGAAACACTTTTAATCAGATATTTATGTTTATGTCCACATCTAGTTGTAAATGTTTTGTGAAATTGGCTCCTGAAGTTAGTGTTAGTATTAAGAGATGAAACCCGCTACTCCTATTTGATAAACTTGTAGCAATTAACATGAAGTGTTAACATGTTTATTTTTCTGTTTGTGCAGCAGATATTGCTAGTATTAAGAGAAGAAACCTGCTACTCCTATTTGATAAGTATTAATTAACATGAAGCGTTAACATGTTTATTTGTCTGTTTGTACAGCAGATGTTATTTTGTTTTTCAGAAACAGGTTTACTCAGTCGCTTCTTGTCCCTCGGCGTTACAGCATCGATCGCCATCACCGTCGGCAGCATCATCATCTTCGTGGCATGCATCGTCGCGGTCGTCTTCTGCTGTCGGAAATCATTCTGCAAAAAGTCCCAAGACACCACCGCTGTGACGACTACTACAGCAGTTGTCACAAACGGTGCTCCAGCGTCCAATTATCAAGGTACATGACATTATTGTTCTTTCGTTGTAATTTCCTCATGAAACAAAAGCAGCAAAGTCCTTCTCATTCATATTATAATTTATATCTTTACTGTCTATTGGAAAAAAGACAAAAAATAGTATCCAACAATTTTGTTCTTTCATTGTAATTTCCTCCATTTTTTGTGAAGCATTGTCTTCTGTACCATCATGAAACAAAAGCAGCAAAGTCTGTGGAAAAGTGTAAATAAAAGATTCCTTGCTGTTAATAGAAAAAATAGAAATGTTTTGCAGCATATTTCTTCTGAGACCTGCCTTGCGTTCAATAGCGCGAACGTTTTGCTACCGACAGAAACAATTTGACGGGTATCGATCGTGTACTATTATATCACATTCATTTATATTAGATGCAAACATCGGTGTCAAAACATTTTGTGTCTGTAGCAGAACGCTCGCGCTATTGAACGCAAGGGATGTATGTGTACACGCCAACCATGTGTTTAGCATTTAATAACTGATTGTTAATCAATCAATGTGCTCCAGTTGTGTCATTAAACAAACTACATCTTTTATCTTTATAATGTGAATTTCTGTAAAACTGAATGTTCATATTCTTTCGTTCATCACAGGCCAGTGTCCCGGAGGCCCGTTCAGTAACCACGGTTACAATCACCAGGGTTACTACCCGATGCAGCCCGTGTATCCGACTCCTCACGGTTCGGTGTATTCTGCGTACATCAAGGATCCGTTCACGATGAACAACCAGTACTCGTCACAGCAGACACAGCAGCGTTCCTACACGCCGACCAGCAGCAAGTCGGGCAAGTCAAACCGATCCAACAACAGCACCAGCGTCACCTACAGTCAGGGCACGGAAAAAGTTTCATTGCCAGTCAACCTCTAGCAGAACTTCAAATAAAACAATTTCACGTATTACGTGTATTACGAACATTACGAGAACAAAAAGACATTGCCAGTCAATATCTAGCATCGGGAGAAACTTAAATAAACAATTTGACGTATTACGTGTGTATTGCAGATATTACGAGAACAGAAAGATATTGCCAGTCAAGCTCTAGCAGAACTTTAAAAAAAAAACAATTTCATGTATTACGTGTATGTTGCGGATATTACCAGAACAGAAAGACTGGTTTTGTTGCCTTGGTGAACACATTTAACAATTGAGGGTCATCGCAACAAGCAAGGCGGAAAGAAGAGGAACTTGGCTGACCAATAATTTGTGGGAGGAATGTTTTTGGCCCTGTTGGCCGACCTCTAATAGACACCGGTGCTCAGTAATAATGGCGCCTTTTACCAGACTTGCCCTCTGAATATTTTATATAAGAATATGGGACTTGATTTACCAAGGACAATGTACTGATAGAAGACAATGTTGAATTGTGCGATAAATACCACCATTACAGCATTGTTAATACGTGTGTACACAGAACTACGCAGTGACAACAGCAAATGAGTTGAATTCTGTGATTAATACAGCCACAATTACAGCATCATTTCTACGCAATGACAACGGCCATATAAATTGTACATTGTCGCTTGATTCTACGCAATGAACGGTGCACGAATGATGACTAAAACAGTTTTAATATGTATGAAAAGTTCTTACATAAAAGTGCAATGGTTCTAAAAGACACACAGTATTTTCTGCAATGTGTCTTGTTATAACAGGCAAAGATGTTACCAGATGGGAATTCAATGGTGTTACCTACCTGGGAGAAATATATCTTGTGTGAGATCAGTGATAAGAAATCAGTTTGCGTTCACAGAGTTGGAAAACGAAATCGGTGATATTTAATATAGAGACTGAAAAGGGAATGATGTGACCAGATTATAAAAAGTTGTGAAAACTCAATGATCAGTGAGAAATCAACGATGTTACCAGACAAAAAGGTCAAACATCGGTAAATCAGTGATGTTACCAAACATGAGAGTCAAACATCAGTGATGTTACCAGACATGAGTCAAACATCAGTGGTGTTACCAGACATGAGAGGCAAACATCAGTGGTGTTACCAGACATGAGAGTCAAACATCAGTGGTGTTACCAGACATGAGAGGCAAACATCAGTGATGTTACCAGAGAACTGAAATATCTGTGGTGTTAAAAAGTACAAACAATGTAGTGTTGTCAGAATAGAAACGATGACCCATCGTTGATGTAACACGCTACTCGCTACTCGTATAGAATGACTCTTTTGTCTTGAAGGAGTAGAAGTGATGGTTACAGAATATTCTTCTAAAGAAAAAAGACATTTGTGCTTTAACCGTACCACAGAAAGTGCTTCACATAATTATTACGGACTCAATATTTATATCATGTTGGAAAATGTTCAATCGTCTGTAAAGCACAGACAGAGATGTATGTTCAAGCATTTACTATCACCTCAGATATATTTTATTTGTATTTTAAATGAGCGCTTTATTACATGTGATGATCTTAAAATATTATCATTTGTTCTGGCATATTTTTACAGCCAATAGCCGATGTCTTTTTTCATGCTGGGGTGTCGTTAAATTTTATTTCATTCGTTCATTGTTCTTGCAATTCTTTCAGTTTGTGGACTCATAATTGGAACGATTTTCAGGTGCCAGGGTTCATTAAATGCACTAGCCCTCAGTCCTGGCCAGTAGATGTTTTACCTGGACTAGTAGAAGTTAGCAGTTTTATTACTATAATACAAGAATCACTCGCATCTGCTTCTGTGAGGGTGGGTGACTTCCTCAAATATTTGTCGAACACTGAAGTTAAAAAGCGTTGATGATTATAAAAATTCTGAGAAAAAAGCCTGTCAGTTGAGATGTATTATTGTTGTAATATTACACAACACTTCTCGTTTTTCATCAACATTACTTCTAGAGTTACCGTATTTTACACGAGATAACTGTTTGGTTACAGGAGGCAGTTGGATGATCAAAGGGTTAGACCGTGAAACACTGCAACCACGCAGCTACTACAATTAGCACAGACTCTGTGAACACTGTAATTCAGAAGTTTAAGATTTCTAAGATAAGGTCTTGTGGTCTGATTGGAAATATTTCAGATGGGTGAAAAAAGAAAAAGAATTTTTTTGGGTCTCTTTCTGATGACTGGGACCATGTTAATTTGTGATTAATTTCGCAGTTTGTGTAATTTGTTTAAAATTTATATTGGGCAAAATTTGCTATACCAATCTCTTATTCAGAGTGATCCATTGTGTTAGTCTTGGTGGGGGACCAATGAAATCGATCTTTACTGTCCCAATGCTACAATTTGTGTTGTGGACCAATGGAGTCTTTGTTTACAGTCCCAATGATAAAGTTTGTGTTGTGGACCAATGGAGTCTTTGTTTACAGTCCCAATGATATACACACATGTAGCTAGTGAGATTGACCAATGAAATCTTTGTTTACAGTCCCAATGATATAGCTAGGGTGATTGACCAATGAAATCTTTGTTTACAGTCCCATAAAACTTTCTATGGTGGCCTCTAATTTAATATTTTGTCATTGTTCTGTTGGTTCTAGTTTACTGTTGTTACTTACGGTCGTATATTTAATAATATTTTGGCAACATTTCCCTCCATATAAAATGACATCCACAAACTGCTGAAGGTAACAAGCATAGGCAATCAGAACCAATTATAGTGTTAAGAATGCACAGAAATCTTTCCCATTTAGTAGAAGGATTAATCTGTAATCTTTAATATCAAAAGTAGCCATTAGTTTGGCTTCAAGACCATCAGCTATTATGTTTGCCTTCCATGTCCTATAAACTCCATCCCCCCACAACCCCCGCCACCCAACCCTCCAAATACTCCCCGCCACCCAACCCTCCAAATACTCCCTACGTACAATATACATGTAATTATATTGTGTATTCTGGATTACGCGTCTTTTATTCCACCAACCATTTTTATCCTAATCCCTATTTAAGAGCTGATAAATTGTTTTAAAAGGGACTTTTAGTATTTAAGCACACACAAAAAACCACTTTACATATACATGTATATGTATATTTTAAACTTAAGTTCAGTGCTTAAATCGGTTTTGTCAGCATGTTTTCTCTACAGATCATTGTTGGATGTTTTAATAAGCGCTTACTTTGAATACATTTATTTCGTAAACATTTTACACATAAATTATAAATGTAATATATAAAATCTTGCTGTATTTTTGGCTTTTAATATGTCACGATAATTATGGTTTGTGTAATAGCGTGCAAGTTGGTTTTATAAATATAATTTTATACACCGTAACGACACAATGCTGCTTTTGAATCTTTTTACCTATTATTTATTATTATGCAGGATATATATTTTAAAATTTAATAGTTAATAAATAAATAAATGTATCTGGTTTCAATAATCAGTTATGTAATCGTATTTCATCTTTGTTTTCAGTTCTCAGAAATGTTACAAGTGGAAATAGTTTTCTTCGTTTCTACCGATATATAGTATTAATTTTGAGGAACCTATGACATAAAATTTTAAACAGCCATGAATATTCCATGAATTATATTTATCACATTAATACAACAGTTAATGAAATTCATCATTATATAATTTCATCATTATTATGTAATTTCATCATTATGTATACATAATTTGTATACTGTGTGCACCAAATAGTTTTATTTAATTAGGCCAGTTTGCTAGTATTTGTTGTTTAAGGCACAGAAATTATGTTTTAATGAGAAATTTGTTTATGTTTTGTTAGCACAATTAGTAAGATGAAGATATGCACACAAAGTACATACAACTGATTTTAGCCTGCATTATTTACTTTATTATAATAATAGTAGTAAACCCCTTGAAACTTTATTAACCAATGTTGACAATGAATAATCGATGAATCCTTCAAGCATGGGGTTTTGACAATTGTGATCATAAAATGTTTGTTTGTGTACATGTATGGTGTTCATGTTTACAGTACAGGTCATGTTTACACAGGCTTAAATTGTGCTTCTCAATTGTTCATGAGTATCAACAATTTTTAATCTCTCTTCAAATAGAAACATTTATCATAACATATTGCATCATATTCACACATCCGGTTTAATGTCCTTACTATGGTAATAAGAATCCATCAGGTTAACAATTTATACTTTTCTATTAATTCATAATACATATGAGTATAAACAGAAGTACAAACATTGTTTTTGTTAATCTACATAATTGCATACCACAGAAATGTAAAAATGTTATTATATTACATAAAATTGCTTGTTCTACGACGTACGAATTGATCACCCAAACATGCACCTGGATAGTTAACACACTTTCTAAGGTCACACTATCGTCTGGAGTTGCAGCGGAGCGGAAACGTTTGGCCACAAACATAGTGGGTGATTCTCTTTAGACAAGACGACAAGAGCACCTAAAACTATGTTTTTTAAACAATATTTCCAAGGGGGTGTGTTCATTTGAAATCTCTGAATCCCCTCTAAATTGGCCTCGTTGCTATATGTATCGAGTGATGTGCTGTTGTACACTGATCATGTTTTTAGATTCCATGTCAATCATGTTGAATCATCACTTTATATTCTATTATTACGTTCATGCATACACACTGTGTTAAAGAAGCATTGTCAAAGCTGAAATTGGTTTGTTAGAGTATATTTTAATTATTCATATTCAAGTCAATTATCATAATCAAAGATTGAATTTTGTGCTAAATTGTGCTAACATTAGAGTTGATAATAACGTATATAAATTATATTCTTTACAAATAAAAACAGGCCCATAAATACTAGTATACACAATGTAAATTTGCTAATACTGAGAACTGGTTCAGTGGTCCATGAGGTCGATGGATCAATCCTCCTCAGAAGAGTTCAACAGACATTATTTCTTTCTCTCTCGTTCCAACCAGTGGTACACAAAGGCTGTCGTTATTGCTGTTCTGTCTGTAAAAATGATGAATATTGATAAAAAAAATGAGTAGCCTATGTGGTTTCATCTGAGACCATGTTTCAAAATAACTGGCATTCAATAGCCGGTGTTTATACCATATATTGACACCCAATAGCCAGTCTTTTTTCGTACTGGGGTGTCGATAAATTTTACTTCTGAATCATTAATTCATTCAATAGCTGATGATTACTTTAATAAATGTGATATATTTGTGTCATTAAACAAGGCAACTTCATACATGTATTAGGCAACTAGCAAATTTTATCTTTGATGACGCTACTTTAATATATGCGAAGACAACATATTTATGAGTTGTTACAATATTTCATATGTGAACATGGCTGTGCATGTTATTATGACAATAAACATGTATACAGAGTATGATGTATACAGAGTATGCTTTTCAAATGTTCATGTGTATATGCCATCTTGACAGTTTACTGGTATATCCAGTCACATTGTAATACTATATACTAGTACTGTTCCATTGTGCATGTAACACAGTGTATAACTTATGAATATACATAATGGGTCACAGTGTTATGTGCTGTTTCAATTTGCATGTATTTTAACAATGTATAACATAAATATACATGTCACAGTGTTATGTAATTATTTACTGTTCCAATGTGCATGTATTTTAACACAGTGTATGACATGTCACAGTGGTATACATGCTTGTATAAGTATGTGCTGTTCCAATTTGCATGTATTTCAACACAGTGTATAACAAATATACATGTCAGTGGTATATAATTATGTGCTGTTTCAGTGTGCATGTATTTTAACACAGTGTATAACATAAATATACATGTCAGTGGTATATAAGTATGTGCTGTTCCAATGTGCATGTATTTAACACAGTGTATAATATATAATGATTATATCATGTTGATATATGCTGGTCTAATGTTCACGTGTATACTTGCTGTCTGAATGGACAATCAAGGCTTGTTGTATAGTATTTATTGTTCTGTTGTACGTGTATGACAAAACACATTCTAAATGTTTAATAAACACGTATGAATTTTGACTATGGTATTTTTATTCTTTTCATTTACCATATTCAGACACCCAATAGCCGATATATTTTTTCGTGCTGGGGTGTCGTTAAACATTAATTCATCCATTCATTTTATTCTTTAATCTAATTATATTTTTTTGCGCACAAATATAATTAGTGCTTTTTGATGAGCGGAGAAATTTTAGCACAGGATTCATATCACTGTTTTTAAAAATTAGTCATTTAAAACAATTTAATTTAATTACGTAAAAAAAGAAAATAGTCCCACCTTAACAAACAAAACATCGATGGGGTGGTGGGGACGTGGCCCGGGAGTGAGGGTTAAAGAGTTGAAATCTCCTCTAAACAAGCACCAGATTTTAAATTGTATCATGTGACGAGCTTCTTCACTATCACGTCTGCTGTATAGAGTTTCCTTGTGTTAATGCAGTTATTTAACAACACAAAAACTCATCAAAACAGACAAAAAGTTAATTTATTTAGCTTCAGCTGTCGAAACCGCCATCTTGAATATTGATCTCAAGATGTAATTAACTCTCAGTTAACAACACATTTTTTCAAAAACTTGCTCCTGGGACAAAACAACCGAAATATGCTGACCTCTGAACTGTGATCCACAAAGTAGGTAATATTTCGTATCCCCTTCATCACAAGGGCAGGGGTCTTGAATCATGGTAAAAGGTGGTGGAGTGTGGGTGGGGGAGTTTTGTGAATTTTGTAAACTTATATGGTAAACAAAATATTAAGTCTAAAAACAGGTAGGTGGGGGGAAATCGCCCCTGTGCCCCATCCCCATTCCCTAAATGGATGTATTGGTATGGAAGAGCAAAAGAATTGGACTGAAAATGAAATTGTTATAACTTATTTACATGCTTATATCCAATTGAGGTGCAAACACGTCTGTCATGGACTGCCTACCCAGGACAGAAGTTAGTGTTAGTGTAAATGAGAAAACATGCTACTCCTATTTTTTAAGTAGCATGGGATGTTTTATATGCACTTTTCCACAGACAGGACAGCCTCGAGCAGGATTCGAACTCGGTACCTACTATTCTCGAGTCGGCCTAGACAACCGATAAAAAAAGTAAAAGTGTGGGTAAAGAAAGTTCATCTCATCCCCAGGAGTTGTCTAGGTGTTCATGCAAGAAATCTGTCTTACATTTAATAAGGCGAGCGCTCTGGAACTATGTGACTGGTACCGATCATGTACTATCATATCACATTCATTTAATTAATGTTAGATGCAAACATTGGTGTCAAAACGTTTTGTTTCGGTAGCAGAATGCTCACCCTATTGAACGTAAGGGTGCATAGACTTCTATAATTGGTGTAACATAATAAAGTAAAATAGTGTTTTACTTCCACAGCATGTTGCATTGTGAAAATAGAGCATGTTTTCACTCGTGTCATTATAAAAAGGTTAAATCAACAGTTCATTATATCTTTCAGTGTAAAGAATTGGTTCTTTTTCACACGATATTCAGATTTAAACGAAAGTACAACTACGGGTATTTCGCTTTATTATGTTACACCAATTAGGGAAGTCTGTGTAGTTGCAATGCATGAACACCTAGATAACTCCAAACAGCGTTAGACTATCTATCTGATAACAAAGTGGAACAAACTTGTAGCTGGTATTTGTAAATGTGGATATAGTGGGGAGTGGATGGGGATTGAGGTTTTAAAAAGGAAGATGTTTGAAATCTGAATTCATTCATCCTGGCATTAAAGTCTTTTTCAGAAATGTTCCACATTCTGCAAGAAAATGATCCATCCTTGCCTAAACTTGAACGATCTAAATTTTTGCTATTAAAGGTCCATTAAAAAAAAATTGACCCACAAGAAATCCTCAAATTATAATGTGACAGAACTGTCGGTGGTATAAAGTGGTGTGTTATGTCTCAGAGACCAACAGATCATCATCATTGCACAGTAAACACCCAGCATTAACTAATCTTCATGAAAAGCCATCGAGGGTGCTTGACCACATCAAACTCACATTCAAACATTTATGATTCACAATTGTACTGCGGTCGTGTCCAACTCCACATCAATCCCAGTGTTTGCTCACCACCGAGCGAATTCATCAACCTAATAAAGATTTGACGAGATTCCCACACGCGAGTAGGAGCTGTGCAAGTAGTGAGCTGTGGACTGGACGGCGGTGGTCGGCCATGCATGGCAAACACGTACCAGGGATGTGTAACAATATGACACTTGTTTGGTTTGCCGAGGTGTCACACACGCTGAATTACACAAATTAGTTTCATAAAAGACTTGCAAATATGAAGATGAGTCAGAATGGTTGGTGAATTATTCCTCTCGATGTCGGCATTATCATCAACTGTTACAGATTAACACAAAATCAAAGAGTTGAAGATAAAAAATAAAAAAATCTGCCAAGTAGGCTATGAGATAATAATATTATTATGTTAATACAAAGAATCTGCTAAATATTTGTAATAGTCTTAAACTGGCCGAATGGAACTGACCTAAATCAGAAGCTCTGGGGATCCAGGGAGGACCTACAAACAACTGCCCAATTCATCACTCAGACCGGAATAACTATGAGACAAGTTTCACAAATTTGAACGAAGAAGAAGAAATTGGGATCTAACAAAAAAAAATTAATCTGGGCAACTTTCAAAACTGATTATTTGTAACATTTTCAACAGAAACATTCAACAACTGGTGTATCCTAAATAAATCAAACGGGGTGTCTGTAATCGTTGTTAATACCATATTAATAGAAAATAATACATATTTTGGTGGGAAAACTTGAAGGCACATAAACATTAATGTCACCCATTTTACATCATAACCGTTATCTTGATAAACAGAATTTATGAGAAGTGTCATAAAGTGATGATTAGTATAATTAGTATGCCGGGATTGCATTACAAATAGATGGTAGTGTTTTAACATATAGGATATTTAGCGACACTTAATATGATATGGAGTCATCCATATCATGTTTCAGTTCCCCCGCCAACCCCCTTCCCCCCACCCCCACGCTCCCCAAAATCAAATTCATTGTATTACATTAGTATTATGATCATTGTATTTTAGCAAACAATGTGTTTCAATCGCTAACAGTTCGTGATATAACTATATGTGTATGGTTAGTAGCATAGGCTTTTGAGCATTTGTGACGTATTACTCGCATACGCTATTTGTTCCTGGAACAAATTTCGTCAATTATATTTGAGAAACACTGTTAATCCGATATTAATGTTGACATCCACAACTAGTCATAAACTAGACAATGATATTTTGTGAAATTGGCTCTTGAAATGCATTTTATAAGAATAAATGCATTGGTAAAAAAAAAATAAAATATTTTTTTTCAAATGGTTAAGGATGGCGAGTGCAAATAATTCTTCCCCTTAAAACACAAGGCCTACAAGGTCAAGTTTAAAACCAGTTCAAATGCTCCAATCAAACAATTATCATACATAATACCCAAAATTTAGAAGAAAAAAAGGTATAATTATATGTCATTATTGTAAGTGAAGTCATGTTCGTTGTAAATATTTGTTGGAAATGCTACCATAATGATAAGTGATTATCAAAGCAATTAAAGCAACCCATTTGAGAATGATCATACAAGCTTCAAAATTAACGACATGATCACATCAGAATCATTCTTATCTTTGTTTACAACTGTTTTCCACATTTAAACCATATAAAAGTGCTTTTAAACTTTCGCTGTATACAAGCCAAGGTCTTTTATGCAGAATAATTATAAAGTATATTAAAAATTGTTTGTAAAAATTTAGAAAAGAAACGTGACAATACATGACAAGGACAGAAACATTTAAATGCAAAAAAATATGACTGGCAAGAGGAATGTTATTCAAAAAGGAATAGTTGATAAAAAAATATTTGGTTCAGTTTGGTCCCACAGTTATGAAAATTATTCAAAAGCATCTGTTGTCAACTCATAATATAAAACATTAAATGTTTTTCTATGGATGTGAATTTCACCTAGTGAACAGAAACATTTATAGCAAAACTATTAATATATAGCATGGTCATGTTTATGTAATTTAGACAAATAATTTAAAATAGCACACAGCATGTACTTAAAATATCTTGTGTTGGACACAGAATATTTAATTGTGCAAAGGTGCATGCGATGCATCAGTAATTAATTGTGCAAATGCGTGTCGATATAAAATAAGTAATACAAATGTGATAAGAGATATGTAAAACAATAATGCAATAATGTGGACAAGTTTAAAATCACAACTGCAAGAGAAGTCCTGCTGATGATATGTTGTCTCCTCCACCAGCCGTCGCCAGTACGTCCGTGCATACCAGTACGGGCGCAATACAGATTTCATAATCATCTTCTTGCCAACACGACACAGGCCTCTTGTCTAGGAACTGGATTCTGGGAGACGATTCAGAAGTGCTGCTGGAAAAAGAATAATCCACTAGCAACTTTGCTTTTTGTTCATCGATATTGTGAGAGCCACAAACATGCCTGTGAGCAGTTAAAGCAGCTTTTGCAGTGGCTGACATGGTATTTTTCCACGAAGACATTTTTGCTGTTAAAATGACCTGATAAGCAAGTGTGTGTACATGCAGACGTGTCAGTTTTCTTCTACCATTTATTTCTTTTGTGTTCTTCAACAGGCTGTAAACCTGTCTGATCTGATCGAGAACTGTAGCAATGCGAGGATAGCTATCGGACACGAGTGACACATTTCCATGATACAGTAAGCTGACTAAGTTTGGCAGCTCCTGTTCATTCATGCCTATAGAGTCCGAGTACAGAATGACGTGCTTATGGATCTCATCCATCAGAGACACATCAGTAAATGATGCCAACTCAAAGTGCATCTTCGTTTTCATCGGTAATCCAGCAAGAATGGACTCTAGCATTGTAAGTCGGGCTTGTCGCATACCTGAATGTAATGAAAAATATTCAAGTCAAACATACAGAAATACCACTTCCCAAGTAAATACAATCAAATAGTACACAAAGTTCTTATTAAATAAAATAGTCTTATGTAAGAAGACTTTTCTGCATCTGTGCATTCATATTGTGCGCAGTACATCAAAGATAGTTAAAATTGTGTAATATGCAGTTTCAAATGCTCTATCTGATTTGTTTGGTTCTTTAAAGCGATCAACCTTGAACGCATGCAAAATGTGTCTAACTTGCAGATGCTCAATAAAGGAAAAATAGTCTAGTTATCCTGCCTATACCTTCTTTGAATGGAAAGTTGTCCATCATCTGAAGTCCTCCAATGACCACTAAGGATGGATCAAACTCTTTGAGCTCTTGTCGAAACTCATTCATAGACTCCAGGTAAGGATTTACATTATCACTGTGCAGAATCAATCTGTAATAACATTTAAATAAATTAATCATTACCCTGGCAAGCAATGGTTTCTAAAAACATTTCAAATGGCAAGATCTACCGAAAGTAACAGCAAGCTGCAGTCTGATGCAACCAAAGTCTACGAAATCTGGAAACATCTTATTGCTTTCAATATCAATATACAGTGTGTATGTGTATATCATGTGTTTCTGATTATCCAAATAGTACAGTACTGTACGATACCAATTATTTTAGACGTAAGTTACTACATGTATAACAACTTAGTACTACTAAATTATTGTAGTCAAAAGTCCAAGGACCATATTAACATTACTACAAATGCATTGATATGGATATACATACAATTGAATCCCGTTGGCTCGAACACCGTCTGTGCTCGAGGAACTGTTCGACCCATCGGGTAGTTCGACCCAAGCATCAGCAACTTAATATAAGGGTTTAATTCGGGACTTCGATCTTGGTTCGAGCCGAGATTCTACTGTATATTGATATTGGAAGTCGTTTGTTATAAAACAAAAGTTAATGTTAATTTTAGTAATAATCATGCTCTATTAACCATAAATATGTTACAAATAGCATTAGAGAGAGACATTTGAGCAGTCTTTTAAGTGGGGGTGGCCAATGATCATGATCGTTATAAAACGAGATTACGTATGCTTGAATTCAAATTTTAAAAAGTAGGTGACGGGGTGGGGGCATCCCCCAGCTGTTACATGTGCATGTATGGTGGCACCCGTCTCAAAACTCGGACTAACTTTAAATTTGCTTAGTGGAAAAAATAAATAACTTGTTTATGATAAATTAATTTATTCATTCATTAAAAATCAATAGTTTGAATAATTATTTTCAGAAGTCTTATGTGCACTTTCTCACTCACAAGATAAATTTTTATGGAACAACCATTTAAGATTTTAATGGTATTTTTCTATATATCTTCTATATTGTTATTAAGTGTGTACTTATATGTATTTTCAGGATGTAATTTTGCTGATAATATTTCCGAGAGTTGGCGGAACTGAAGTGCTTTCGGGATTATCCGTAATGATGTCATTTCCAAGTTTATTCATTGCATGACGTTATTACTCTAGAGACTTTTGGATGCTACTTGAAACAGTGAAATTTTAGGTAAAGCAATAATTTGGCTTATCAAGACTATGAAACTGGTTACTTATAAGCGCGACTTATTAGCAAGCAATTTAATGTTCGCTATTACATGTATATATGTAAAAATGTTATGTCATACCTGTTTGCCCGAGGAGATTTGTACTTTCCCCAAGTTACTCCAGCGTCATATTCCATCAATAGATGAACATCTTCACTGTCCGATTCTTTACCAGCCACTAAAATTAAACAATATCTTTAAAATGATTAAGTCGAACATGAATGCATTAATGTTCAACAGTCATACATTGTCATGCATAATTATGGTAATTGTGAAAGAAACCTGCTACCATGAAATACATGTAGCCAACACTTATATAAAGCAGCAAAACCATAGTATAGTAGTTTCCACTTACATGTATTTGCATAACGGTTTATAGCATATCTTTAATGTACACAAAACCATCTGTTACCAAAGCTGTACGTAATATAATCAATAATTAGATGGAAAATTGGACATATTCTGGTTATTTGCATATGAATTTCATGATTCAGATTTCTCTACATATTTGCTGTGGAAATATTATTGTTCGTTAAAAAATACAACTTATTTTATTGCTCGAGTTACATGCGTCTAAGGTGATGAATATTTATGATGATGCAAAAAGATTATTATTATTTTTTAGTTGTTTATTACTGTGCACTGCTAATTCTGTTCATTATACGAACAACAAGTATAATAGCATTACTATATTATTCATGCACCAGGACCATGCAAATACAAATAAGAGGAATCTACTGTAATTAAATGTCTTTAGGGTAACAAATTCAATTTGAAGAGAAAGTTTTAAACCTTTGATAGTTGCTTCCAGTGAAGTGGCCATGGATGGAGTTAGCCTTGCCCCAAGCATCACATCGACGCCCTCCTTTGCCATTCTCTGCGCCATTACAGCAGCATTCCCTCCAAGGCTCCATCTCTTTCCTGGTAAATTGTCTGCAATTCTAACCAGTGTGTCAAACAGTGTCTCGTTTGCTACATATCGTCTGTAAACAAATCATTATGGGGTGACGTTTTTGATGTAGAATCTATAAAATATAGATACAACATACATCGACAGATGTATGACATTATCATTTAACAATTAAATACATAAAAATCGAGAAATTGCTCATTTTAACATACACCCTCCAGGCCTCCACCATATAAAGCTTTTGAACCTATTTTTTGGAAATTAAATATCCATTTTTGATGATATACTTTTAGCTTAATGGCCATGATTTCAACACCAATGTTTTCACTCTGTTGCACCTGCAGACAATAGAACTGTTTGAACTTTGCGCATCCATCATTGGTCCATGTTTATGCCAAGATATTCATATGACATACATATAACAAGCAATTTTAGTAATATAATCATATTTTTACATTTCTGTTGATGTTTAGCGTCAAACTTGGTGACAGAGGGTCTTAAGTATGAATATTTTAAACTTCTGTTTTTGTAGTTCACCAACAGTAATGTTAGGGTCCATGTTTAAACATTTTGACATCTACTTGTCAAAATATTAAAAACCATCTACATGGTTTATCAATGGTGAACTATTGTTTTCGTAAATGTCATGCCACTTCTGCATAGTGTACAGTTTGGGATTCAACTTTTTTATTTGATAAAATAAAATGGTGATCCTGTGGTATTATGGAGGCTTCAGAATTTAAGCTACAGTATAGCCTACCAAAAGTAAAGTTTGTTTTATACAATGATGCCACTAGAAACACATCGATTATAAATCAGCGGTTATCATGTTACATGTTAATTGTGAGTGCCTCGCTATTAGGCCTAGTAAAAAAAGAAAGATGTTTCTCATCCCACTCACGCTGTCTCGCTTGTTTTACTATTTGCTTAAATTGTTTTTGTTGAAATTTTCTTTTTTATTAAGTTTGGTAAGATGTTGGACAGAATTTATCAACCCTCTGGATCTGCTGTTGCCACGGAGAAACTATGGAATGATTTCAAATCAATCACAATAATTATTTGGAAATAACAGTCATCCAATTAATGCATTCTATTCCGTAACTTTAGAGGGGACATTGCTTAGATATCATTCCTAGGCCTTCCTCTTCCTTTTCAAAATAATCTGGATGAGAAACATCTTTGTTTTTTCACTTGGCGTTACATTAACTATCTCAACTTACTCAGCCGCTGCTCCATATTGAAAAAAGTAAGCAAGTAGTCGAGACAAGTCGTCTGTGTTGCGAACAATAAACATATGTTTTGGCTCATCGGGAGCTCTTATGTGAAGCTTATCAAAAATTTCAAGAGCATTTCCAAGCAAGTCTTGGCAACCCCCAAAGCCTACAGCCACTCTTGTTTTTGGAAGTGGAATTTTATTTTCTGCGCGGAGTAAACCAGACAAAACCTCGTGAACCCTTTCCTGCAAAATGTCCTCAGAACGTTTGTTGTACAAATATGCAGCAATTATAATAAGAACGGACAATATGCTACCCGCGGTTTTAATTCCTTGCGAAATCATAACGATTTCAAAACACTGTAACAACAGTTGGATTGCACAAAAACAACAGACTCAGTTCCGTGTTACATTTGACTGGTACCTTCTTCTTCTTGTGGGAATCCGGTCCTTTTTAACAGTGGGGATCTGTCTAAAACGTAACCATGCCAAAACGGAACAGTGCGAAAACGGAACTGTTTTGCGGGTGATAATGGAACCATCATCGCTAAAACGGAACCCCAAACATCCTTTCTGACCGAAAACAGAACCTTTTAATATCATTGATATAAATAAGTCTTGTCAAATATTTAGAGGGGATGATTTTGATTGAAAATTACTTGTAAAGCATTATAATTGGCACAAGTTGACATATTTTAGTCTTTTTATTACGGAAGTATAATTATATTACTTACTTGTGTTACTTGTGTTGTTGCGTGCTTCTGGTAGCATGGACCCCTGCACGTATCTTCTCTGACCTATCTTTAATGATGTT
>JAUTCZ010077468.1:0-16894 GCA_032273805.1 Melanodrymia brightae | reverse complement strand
TGGGATAGTGCACATAAAAGACCCCTTGCTGTTTTTCGGTAGAAGTAGCCCATGAATCGGCGACAGCGGGTTTCCTCTAAGACCATGTGTCAATATAACCATGCGTCTGACATCCAATAACCGCCGATTTATAATCAATGTTCCAGTGGCCCATAAAATGTTTTGCGCTGTGAAGGATCGATCCCTCTACCCATTCCACCTCTAGACTACGTCCCGCACCATGTTGTACAAAGTGTATGCTATTTACCTATTAGTCCAAAAGCCCGGTGCCATTTATTTAGTGGAAATGACCAGGTGTTTGATGGGTATTTCTGGAAAGGACCTGTCCTGGGCTATTCAGAAAGTCAATCCATAAGGTTGGCCAGTGGTGGACAAAGTCACACATAGAGGTAAACAAGTGGAAACTATCAAACTATGTACAGGACCATCACAATGAAGACCAGCCAACTTTCAACAAGCACTTCTGTCAGCCTCATTCAAAACAGCTCTGTTAAGATTCTTTAGAGATGAATGGACAGCTGTTGCATACGTTCCATTGTTGGAATAACATACGATTTACTTTGGTCTTGAGGAATATTGCTACCTCTATACAACTCAGGATGGACATGTTCAGCAAAGAGAAGTGGATGAACTGAAGAGTTTACATGAAGAGGCTGATAGTAGAATAATATTCCATGCAGATTTCATTACAAAGCAATGTCTCAATTCCTCACAGGTTATTGCGGTCCGTATTTGTGATACAGATGTCTTCATGCTCCTACTACATCATGTCACATATCTAGATGCTATCATCTGGATGGATACAGGAATCAGCTCCAAAAATACCAGACGCCTAATAAATATTTCTGATCTGCTCAGATACTGACACCAGCGGTTTGTTGTGCCTTACCTGCTTTTCATGCTTCACTGGGTGCGACTATACAGCCTCATTCTTGCGGAAAGCCAAAGCAAGGCCCTACGAAGTAATGGTGAAAGATGAGAGGTTTACATCTTCTTTCAGTGAACTTGGTTTCTGTCACTATTGAGGGATACGTTTGTACCATGTATGGTGTTAGTAATGTGTGCAATGTAAATGAAGCTTGAGTGCACCTCTTCATGAAGTCATATGGCCCGAGCAAACCAGACCAACCACTGGACAAGATAAAGTCTGCTGATTCATACTCTCTGCCTCCATGTCAAGACATTCTTGCACAAAACATAAAGCGTGCAAACTATGTTGCCAATGTATGGACAAAGGCACGAAGTTCAAACCCTGTGAAGTTCCAGCCACATGGAAATAGGTGGAAAATTACTAGCCATAATTATGGATCCGTCAGTGGACACATTGATTGTAGATAAAAGAAATGACGATGATGATCAAGATTGTGGTGATGACGTTTGTGGTGGTAGTGATGATGGTGATGATGATGATGATGATGAGAGACTAATGTACAGCAAATCTTCGGACGAAGAAGAAAGCGAGAAGGAAATCTGATGTAGTGGAAGACATATTACAATATGTTAAGCTTAAATTCATACTGGTACAAAATTGTTCTTGACTTATTTAATCTTTAACCTCAAAATATGTTAACCACTGTCTGTCAAAGCAAAAGATTATTCCAATATAAGAACATGTCTAACTGATAAGAGTTTTACACATAATATATAGCACGATCATTGAAAACACCGCATCTCCATTGTGTATTTGTAATCATTCTCATTTAAACAATGCACTCTATTTCATCTATTTACAAACTTTTACCTCTAAACTTGACATTAGAAGATTACCATAAGACTGTGTTTATACATCCTTAATCAAATATTGTTCTCTTTAATCTCAGTTAACTGCAATACTGTTAACTGAGTCATTCTTCAATTCGAGTATGTTTTCAGTCTTCACACCATAACCTTAAATACTGGCCTGATAAAGATCTAGTGCATCAAATAGACTCTTTTGTAATATTTTTACAATGTGCCTACTACATACAACAATGACATTTTAGGTATTCTTGCCCCTATAAAATACCCCACGTGTTAGGGATGGTGCTATATGTAATATTTATTTACCAGAACATTATCACCAATCATTATGAACCAATACTTGAAGTTTTATCAGGCCAGTATTTAAGGTTATGGTGTGAAGACTGAAAACATACTCGAATTGAAGAATGACTCAGGTACTGTGTTCGAATCCCATTCGTCGCATATGGGATTTTTAATCCCAGTACTGATCCCAACCCAGAGTGAATGACCCTAGAGGCTCAATAGGTAGGTGTACTTACACCGACCAGCGTCCACAACTGGTTTAACATACGGCGTCTGTGGGAAAGTGCACCCCTTGCTACTTATCATATAGGAGTAGCGGGTTTCCTTTATCATACTAACATTAACTTCTGTCCTGGACAGGCAGTCGAGGCTGACAGACTTGCTTGGACCTTAATTGGATATGAGCACGTAAATAAGTTCTAACTAACTGACCCCTTTCCCAAATCTCGGACCCATCCTATACACGACTAACACAATGGACTATTGATAATTTGGAAGGAAGTGACATTTTCCGTAAAGCTATTGACCATGATACTTTTGAACTGATATTTGTTTGTAATATTTCACTGACTTTGGTTTGCAATAACGGATTCCGAATTTATGAATATGACGATAATGTTTGTATTGTTGAATGATGGACGAGGTTTTATAGATGAGGTGGTGTGTCCCCACAACATGACGTGTTAAAACTTGTTACTCGGAGATGGTTTTTTAACAATATAATGTAATGTTTATTTATTGTGCATCTAATTAAAAGGCGTTTCCATTACATATAGTTTACAAACAGTTTAACTATTCTTGTACAAATTGAATTCATGGTTCATAGTCTTTAAAGACTTACACTGACTTTTACAAAGATAGTCAAAGACGTTTATACATATTAAATAAGCAAGTAAATCACGCATGCACAGTTTACATACAGTCAGTTTACTTTCATGTAGACCTATATAGATTGATCTTGTTTGTGGACGTATAGACATAATTCAAACACAATGAATTTTATTTAATTAACATTTGAATACTTTTTTTTTAATTCAGACTTCAATGGATTTAACTATAACAATGAATTCTAAAATATGATCAGAATTTTAAAAGCCAAATGTCTCAAAATGTGCAACAAGTCAAGCATAAAACCTAACTTTAAGTTTGACTACCTGGAGCGGGACGTAGCTCAGAGGTAGAATGTCCGCCTGTGTCAGGATGGGTCGAGGGATCGATCCTCCAGAGCGAAAACATTTTTATGGGCTATTTTCCGTTCCAGCCAGTGATCCACGATTGGTTTATCAAATTCCGTGGTGTGTGCTAACCTCTCTATAGGAAAGTGTACATAAAATACCCCTTGCTGTCAATATAACCATGCGTCTGACGTCCAATAACAGCTGATTTATAATCAATGTGTTTCTAGTGGCGTCGTTAGACTACCTAAATACTACTATCTCTCCAGGTTTTCATTGAAAGGTGAGATATCAAAAACAAACAAATATACGACACAGGCATGTATAAACAATAAAGTACTTTTATTGCTATTCAGTATAAAACTGTAGTAAATAAATGCTTTTCAACACAGATGCTTGTTATGAGTGATAAAGCATTCACAACGGATATACATATGTACACATGAACATTTTCTTGGATGTGTAACCTTTACAAATTAAGGAGAATAACTGTTTAAGGCAATAATAAATAACATCTGTACAAAAAGATTATATACAATAAAAATAACAATTTGATTGGTCAGCAACAAACCAGTCAAGTTCAGGTGTAACAGAACAATGCAATATTAGTCATGATGTAGGAAGCTCCAAGTTATTTGAGTCAATTTGATTATTTAACAAGTTTATTTTACAAACATATCAACAAATTAAACGACAAAACATTGCCATGGCAAAATATGTATCTATGTACAAGGCAGAGTCGAAGGAACATTACGACAAAGTCAAGATGGCAAGTCCTCATGAATCACCGCCAAAGCAGTGGTGATACCAGGTGAACAATGTAATGGAATGAAGTGTGTACATATATAGCATATTACATTTTTTAAATGATGTAAACGGAATGTGTATAATAAATGCATTTTGTACAATTGGCAACACAATATTTGTAAATATAATTCGTTTTGCTCAGCAATTCACACAGTTGGTTAAAGTAGTAAGTTTTAAAGTCAATAACAGAAGCTCTTATGTAAGTTTGTAGTCTCACAAATAATAAGCAATAATAAACATAAATTTTTGTGTAAATATGTCATTAAATAATAACAATAAAATTCAATTTTAAACAAGAAAACAAACAGTGCCTGAATTGTGCAATCGATACGAAGAGATAAACAATTATTTGGTGAAAATGGAACGTAAAGTAATGTTGGTTTGTTTAACAATACCACTGGATCACATTGATAAATAATCAGTGACTACAGCATATCGACACATGGTTTCAGAAGGAACCTGCTGCTTTCACTTTTACCGATTAATAGCAAGGGGGTCTTTTATGTTTACATACCCACATACATATAGGGTAGGATACACCACAGCCTTTGCTAAACCAGCCATTGTTCATTGGTTAGAATGGAAAATAGCCCAACTATAATGGATTCTTCGACTTCTCGCACCTCGGGCTCTTGCCACGTCCTGCTCGTTGGCAAGGTAATCAAATTGCAAGAAGGTAAGAACAGCAATGTTTGTTAATAACATCAATGGACATATATTTCAACACAGTCTGGAAAGAACATTCACTCTTGCCACATATGATACTCTTTTATATTTGGCAGCAAAGTTCTTCTGACACACAATGGATTTCAGGTGCATATCTATGTGTTAATTTGACAATATATTTATTCTTTTTTATAGGCATATCTCAATTTTACAAAATGACCCTCAATAACATACATGTAGTTACCTTTCAATATAGTCTGGATTCATGATATAATATCAGATAATCTAGTTTAAATGCAGTAAAATTGTTGATAAAAAATCCAACTCTCATTATTGTATGAAAATGGTCAGTTGACGAAAGCACCATAACCTCTCATCTAATAAACAAATAGCCGCAGATTCAGACATTGGAAGTACATCATGGAATGATTACAATACAAGACAGTTTCCTCACTGATGAGATTGCAATATGAGTGCACTATGACTAAAACTGTACAAGTGCCTTGCAGTAAAGGTCAAGACACTCGTATCTCATACCCATCTGATCAAAACCTCTTCGTTCAAAACCCTCATTTTTAATTTGAAATTAAGGAAGCCATTGTGGTTTAAATGATCAAGGAATTAATTGGAGGCATACAAATGCAGTGATCATTGAGAATTTGACATGAATTCGTGCTTTGCATTATAACAATATATATTAATTTATTGTAAGATGACATGATACATTTACTGCCCAAATCAATGTTGATTTGCCATGTGAGATATGTGTCACTGTGTATGAATTATAGCAATTTATAACATGAGTTACTAAGAAGAAATCAATACATGTGCAGGCACATGACCAACATAATCTCTATATCCTCCTGCCCGCACCCACAAAAAAATTTCTTAGATGTACAATAAATGTAGCAAAAGGCAAAATGTCAGTAACAAACCCAGACATAGAACAGATGTACAGAAAACATAACATAATTAAAAGACTTTGCAATATAGATTAAACAGGCAATTACGAGATTGGAAGTAACATCTGAAGAAGACATAATATGTAATAAAGTAGATTTAGATGACAATCAATAACACATACATTTGAAATCATAATACCACATACATACTTCATTCTATTCAGACAGTGTTTGCCAAAACAAAATAAAAATTCCATTGGAAAAGTTGCCAGCAACTTGGCCACATGAAATTACAAAGTGTCTTGGTGAGGGGTAACACCAATAACTTGACTTGCACTTATTAAGTTTATCAGCCTGAACAAACACAGTGCTGTTTGCGGTGTGCGTCAGCTGGACAGGCCTGGCTCCACACATCTTACCAGCCTCTCTCACAAGCACACTAATTGGTCAAATTAGCTTGCACTTCCTACACTAATCACATATTTGGCTAAAATCAAACAAGCCAGACAGTTTTGTGACTGGTCTGCCGTCCAATCTCTTGGGTATTCAGCAATGGTTGTGTTTACCTTGATAACGTGTTGTTCCCGCTGTTATTACTGTCACACAGTTGGATAATAGGCCTTATAAATGACCTATTTCACTCTTTGATTACACAGCTAGGCTGTGCACTAATTAACATCTTACTCAGTTACAAGTGTCAATCTTTGAAGATATCTCTGTTGATTAATAGTAGTAGTTGGTCTGGTCTTTCTCTCCTATGCTTTCTACTCACTTTCAACTGGTGAACACTTGGTCCACATTGGTTGTACTCATCTGGTTTGCACTAATTAACACCATGCTCTAAAGTGACAAAATATGATGATATTGTTAGATTACAAGCAATAGTGTTGTAGTTTTACCTTCTCTTTCTCTGGTCTGGTGTCTACTGGTGAAGTCTTGATCCAATCTTTGATTACACTCAACTCGTTTTCACTAATTAACATTTTACTCCAATGTGACAAAACTGAAAGATCTATGATGATGTTTCTGTCGTTCTTTGGGTGTGACTATTACAGAGTCCATATCTTTAATGAATATGAGACATTCAGCACACCTCCCTGGTTTTTTCATTCAGCTGGTAAAGTTTATCTTGTCTCTAGGTAAAACTTTGCATAGCCTTTCATTGTACATGTCAAAGGTGCTTTTTTTTTGCATATAATATACTTGTCATTGAGACAGCAAACACTGAGCACATTGCATAGGTGATGTCTACTGTAGTTAACATTATTCCTCATCACTGGTCGGTGCACTCCTCCACTGCTAGTTACTGCGGTTTGTTTCTCCACTGGTTGTCTTCTGTTTGTGTCTGCTTCAACCAGGAGGTTCGCTAATCAGGTATGAGAGATGTCAGATCCTAATAACAAAATGAATGTATTTTAAGTGGAATTTATAGAGTTTGGACAAGGTACAAAAATTAAGATCATATTTATTTAAATCAGGTTCAAATGATCAAAATGGAATGTGAGTAAAAATAACTTAGTTTATGATAATATAAAGATATCGTGGCCCATAATTATAAAGGTGTTTTAGATCAATTATATTTTAATTAAAATATATTCTAACCAACAACACAGTTTGAACAATTATTTTAAAAACCTCTTTAGAATAAAACACTGTTTCAAGTGCGATGTTGTTTGAGCTGGTAGGGTGGAGGGGTGTGGGGGGGTGGGTGGGAATCAGGTTGTATAAAGAGATATTTGGGCACAAATATGTATTAAGAGCATATGTTTAAAATTTTGCACATGTGCCTCCATCACTTTTTGTCATCTTCCAAACACCACTGACTATGTCTAGCAACAAAAAAAATGCCCAAGATAAAGTTTGCATGCTTAACAACACAAATATAATTTATAAATATTGCAAATGCATAAAACAACCTACCTTTGTCAAAAGCACCAACAAACAAGATCAGTTAAACCTAGCTTCCATTCTAAGCATTTTATCTTTCTGCAAGATATAAAGGTAAAACAAAATTTGAATTTACTGAAAAAGAGCAGTGTATCTTAAAATTATTGTTTATCATTTCATATATAAAATAGAAGTCTTCAAATTACACCAGCCTCCGTGGTGTAGTGGTTGACACTTTGGGATTAAGGCTGGTAGGTACTGTGTTCAAATCCTAATCAAGGCACAGAATTTTTAATTACAGTACCGGCTACAACCAAAAGTGAGTGCTCTGCAAAGCTCAAAGGGTAGTGTACTACCACTTAACCGACCAGTGATCTACATCAGATTCTGGGCAAGAAAGGCCGTGATTTGTGCTATCCTGTCTATGGGAATGTACATATAAAAGATCCCTTGTTGCTTATCACATAGGAGTAGCGGGTTTCCATTCTCATACTAACACTAACTTCTGTCATGGACAGGCAGTCGAGACAGATGGGCAAAGATTCCTCAAATGTGCAACCATTCAAGTGTAAAAGCCTCTACACATGTTACATTTTTTAGTCTAAACTTAAGTTCTCTTCATGTGTGTTAAGTTCGATGATTGGCTTAAACTGTTCGATAATGTTCTTGCATTCTGTAAGTTCTACTCACCAAGCCTCCAGGTTTGATTGGTCGACTAGCTACAGTGCTGGCTTTCTTTGACTGCATTATTTTCTTCACATGGGTCTGGGCCTTTTTTAATCTAAAACAAAACAACTACATGTAGTTGTATACACTGACAAGCATTTATTAAAAGAAATGGAAAGAGGAAAATGAAAACAAGCAAATTTGCTTTCAAATAGGAAAATAACAATAGGAAAACTAATCTAATCCATATCAATTTTAGTTCAAAGTGATCAATAACATTAATAGAAACGTTTTAATCTAATCTACACTCTAATCTAAACCAAAAGTTAATTTACGGTCAAACATTGGCCGGTAACACAAGAACTGATTTTATAGACATTAATTAAGCCACACAATTTTTCTTTGTCCATCAACACAGGGTGACAAAAGTTACTTCCCTTATTCTTGCCACTACTTTTATTGTTACTGTTTACACATTATATACAGTCATGTATTGCTATTTGATTTAATAATAAAACAATGCAATAAGTAAATTTTAAATAGATAAAAAAATAATTTAATGATAGTTTGTAAGTGAAACTTTTACGTAAAAAGTCAGAAATGACATTTTCTTGTCTTTAGTTGACCCCAAGTAACATTAAAAATGTAGCAAAGACTAAAAATTACAAGATACACATTCTTTATAATTTTGTCATATTAACAATATCATCAATTCGCTCCATTACCCTTAAAAGAAGGACATAGCTCCATGAAAGCGCGTCTTCTTTAGGTGTGGGAAGTTGAGTTAGTTATAACTTATTTACGTGCTTATATCCAATTAAGGTTCAAGCACGTCTGTCATGGTCACACAATCCAGCTGCCTCGACTGTCTGCCCACGACAGAAGTTAGTGTTAGTATGAGAGAGGAAACAAGCACATACCACAGCCTTTGTTAAACCAGTTGTGGTCACTGGTCGGTATAAGTGGTATTACACCTACCCATTGAGACTGGCGGAGCGCTCACTCTGGCTGGGAGTCGGAAAGTAAGATCCACGAGCAGGATTCGAACACTGTTCCTACATGCCTGTATTCCGTGGCGTTAACCACTATAACACGGAGGCCTGTGGTATGTAAGATGTCGCCTATCATGTTAGATCGAGAGAGAGCTAATGTCATAACTGTTTCTCTAGCAGATACATGTATCTCCTGATATTAAGACTGTTTTATATGTCATCTGCTGCCTTTATAAACTGGACTAATTGGCCAAAATGGACAAATTATTTGTTTGTAATGTTTTTGTATGCTTCTAACAAACTTAATAATACACCGTGCAGAAAGAAGTATAACTCATCCAAAAACATTCCCAATTCTATTTTAAGACATGCTAATCAGCCCCACCTCCACCTCCCCATCCAAATCCCCACGCCCAACACCAAAGCATTATTATGGACCCCAAAATAATTGCTTGGTTGTATATGTTATTGTTATAGACAGTTTTAATGTGTTTGTTTTTATAGGGAGCTATTATTATTCATGAAGTGTATGAGGATGGTGCTGCTGTCAGGGATGGAAGATTGTGGGCGGGCGACCAGATACTAGAGGTTATTATTTAACATACATGTATTATTATTATATGACATATGTTTCAGTGCAACTTTATTTTATAGTTAGGCCACCTGATATTACGTTTTAACATGTATACTGGTTAAGTGTTTTGCATTCAAAATATTAAAATGTTCCTGTGTCCACTTTCATCCATTATTTTAAAACATTATGCTAAATATTATTATACATCTAAATTTATAATCCAATCAAATTAAAACATGTAATCGAGCAATACTTTAGGCTATTGTAGCCTACATGTAGTTTAAATGGAACGCTTTGCAAAATGTGTTATTGTACACCACGTGATATGTGTTACTAGATGCACGTGAATTAGTGTATTGTGCAAAACAGGGGACATCACTCTTTTTGACCAGTCTATACACCGGGGTTAACCCTCATTTAAAATCTAACATCCGGACCAAGAAGATAGCTCCCTTGTATCCAAATATGTTAAGAAATTCAATCGATCCTTGGAACGTATTCCAATAATGTGATGTCATACATTTTAAGAAACACGACATCATAACGAAAACTATTAATAATTATAGTGAGTATTCCGTGATGAAAAAAAAAAATTAATATTATTCCCAAATGGACCTTTTCTAACCTTTTTGTTCTATGTTTGTCTTTGCGACGTATAATAAAGATATACAATATAGTGTCCAATATGGAATTTCATTGTACTCGTTGACGTTGTGGTAAAAATGCTTTTTAGACGAGAAAGAATAAAATTAATAGCAATTATGTTTTGCCCACCACAGGTGAACAATGAAGATCTCCGTGATGCAACTCATGATCACGCTATCCAGGTTCTACGGCAGACTCCATCTAATGTTAAAATCCTCGTCTACCGAGACGACAATCTGGTGCGGGAAGAGGATATCTATGACATCTTCTCTGTGGAACTCATGAAGAAACCAGGCAAAGGTCTTGGACTCAGTATTGTTGGCAAGAAAAATGATGTTGGAGTATACATTTCAGACATTGTGAGTTATTGTTCTCTCAAAAATATCTACCTCAATTTTATTGGTTTAAAAAGAAAGTTTTGCGAGCATATTGGAATCAAGTGTTCATTTTCCCTCTTTTCTTTTTTACATTTGTAACTCTAATTATGCTTATCAAAGCTGTAGTTGTATTTGTGTTTCACATACATGTAGGTAAAATGTGTTATGTTATAAAAAGGCAACGATTAAACTGATACACATTTTATATCAAACAAAATTATTGTATAATGTTACTTTAATTAAGAATGTGCTCACAAAATGGGTTTTGTTGGGGGTTTTCGGGGGAAAATACATTTGCGAAAAGAAAAAAAACATTTTCCAACCTTCCTACCTACCCTACATGTATTGTTGTCAATGATAAAACTGGTACCACACATTTTATTTTGTTAGACCTTATTGTACTAACAATGATTGAATTGTATACATGTAGTGTAGTCAGAGAGTGCAAGATAAAATAAAAATGAATTGTATTGTTAACAATATGTTCATGCATTGTACAATATGATGTTGCTTGTATAGGTTAAAGGGGGAGCTGCTGAAGCAGATGGCCGACTTATGCAAGGAGACCAGATTCTAGCCGTCAATGGTGAGGACATGAGGAATTCAACTCAGGAATATGCGGCAGCAGTTCTCAAGGTATGCAACATGTTAAAACTTTTAATTTACTACTGTATGCTGGTTATGATTTTCATTAAATGGTCACATAAAAGTTGGAAATATATTATAGACTTCAATTTGTGTGAACTTATGCACTTTTTTCTGATGAAAAATCTATTGGACCAAATTGGTTTACCATCTGGTTTCTTTATAAAGTGCATATAAAATATAATAGATACACGTAGGGCCTACATGTAGCGAGTTTCCGTGACACTATATAACGAAAAGGTAAAACTAATTCGATTGTTAAAAGGCCTTCTTGTGTTGATATAATATTGAATGATAAAGTCAGCTCTAAACAATATATAGTTGGAATTATTGATTTGAGTCTCAAAAGGCATCGACAGTTAAAATAAATTTTATTATTACATGATTTTCATATGTCCTTAGATACATTAATTCACCAATCCGTTCATATATACGATGATTTGACAAATTGAACTTGCAGACATTAATGGGCAAGGTTACAATGACGGTTGGTCGGTTAAAAGCTGGATCACGAGCATCATCAAGAAGAAACTCTGGTTCGCCTGGCAGTGCACTGAAGAAGTCTGACTCCAGTGCTAGTAACAGGTCCAGGGGCAAACATTCAAAAAGTAAGCATCATCCATCTGAGCACATTGATGTTTTCTTTATCACGTTGTCATATCATGCTAATGACCTGTAAATGTGATCAATTTTGTTTTATTTGGTTTTACTCAATAAAATGTTTCTGGATTTTTCGAATGCATTGATAAGTTCAGGGGCGGTATTTATCAAGCGACTTATGTCAGAAATAAGACTTAACTCTAAGAAAAAACTTAAGTCTCTACGATTGTGACTTCAGTTCTAAGAAAAAAACAACACCTAGACATACGTTTTGGACGTCTTTAACTTACATGTAAGTCTTAAGAATTCTACAAAAACTTAAGCTTACGTTGTTGTCTTACCTTATTCAATTTAATAAAACTTAAGAAAAACTTAAGTTGTTTGATAAATACCGCCCCAGAAGCGTATCAACTTATATACTTGCCACTCAAATCGAGACTAAGACTGTGTATTGAACAATAGGCAATTGCAGAATAAAATCACAAATGTATATGGTGTACTCTATGCTCACACACCTTGCCACCTGTGTTGTGCATTCTTTCACATGTTTTCAGTTATTTCTTCCATGTTTCTTTACGTATGCTAATTGACGGTGTCTTTCCTTGCTTTACTTGACAGGTCTTCCCTCTTCCAAAAGCTACTAATGTCTGGTTCTGTTATTCCTGTGTTAATTTTTGCTCGAATATATGCAGCATTTTCCTTGTTAAATTCACCTGTCATGACATCACTTCATCTGTTGTATTTCTAACAGCACATAATTATGTTGTGTATTGTAATCTGTACATCATTTTTCTGTAATAAAGCACTGCTGTATTTAAAAATATAGAACTCAATAATGCATTCCATGATGTGATAATTAGTGTAATTCATTCAACTTCTTGTAACGACCACTACTAACCGTTTTAATGAGTCAACTAGCTAAGTGTTTAAATCTAAATTTACTAAATGGACAAAACATTATTTTGAACTGTTAATGGTTTATGCAAACTCATAATAACTGGAATTTATATAAAATAAAATTTGAAATATCTATGTTGATTCTGTGTAAATTTTGGGAATTAACTACATGTACATGTACCATATTCTATGATTTACATCATATTTGATTTCTTTCAGATTGTCCATTTTATACATTTGTTGCAAACACGTTATAGACACAGTTGAATTTTTCGCATTTGTCACTCTTGGAACAAATACATTTGTTAAGACCATGACCTTAAATTGTTATTGTTTTGCTTGGTTTATAGACAAGAACAAGACAAAATCATTTCTACTTTGTCTAAATCTTTTTCATACAATTTTTATAGAAGCTTGGATGCAGGGCTACAGAGTATGTTTAAGTCGAAAACAATTTAAAAGCAACTGAAATTTTATACTGAAAGTTATATTTTTGCAAGAATTTTGAATTTGGAAATGAATTTTGTTACGGAGTGTAGTAGTAGTAGTACAAGTTTTACTTAGAATTGGAATGAAAAAAGTTAAGTATTATGTATCTAAAACATTTGTATATTTTCAATTTTATCTGTATAAGTAAAATTGTTACTGAATATGTACATTTAAAGTACAATGTAGATATACACCACTCGAACACATTGATTATTAATCAGCGGTTTTGGATGTTAAACAAATGCTTATATCGACACTTGGTCACAGAGAAACCTGCCACATAGGCTACTCTTCGAATAACAGCAAGGCATCATTTAGGTGCACTTTCCCAGACAGGATAGCACATACCACAGCCTTTTATAGACTAGTCAAGGATCACTGGTTGGAACAGAAAATAACCCAACGCGTCTGCTGAGGAGGATTGATCCTTCAATCTATCGAACCTCAGGCAGATGCTGTTGCACTGAGCTACACCCCCGCTCCCATGTGTGTTACAATTTTAGTTATTTAAAATATAGGTACTCAATATTTGGGTAGTATCACTATTAATTACAAGATAAAAAGAGTTTTAAAATGTAGCTTGTCAATAATATTTTTGTATTACCTGTGGAAGGCATAATTACTTAACAAATTATGAAAATATGTGTGAATGCATACACTAAACTGTATATATTTTGCTTCATATTTGAATCTTTTAGGATATTTATTATTAAATAAGTTATGGTATATAGCAAAGTTTTGTTTGTTTGTGTATTTTAGTGGAATTTGTTATTGTGTAGTAAAATTATATATAATATATGTATAAAATCTGTTACATGTACATTTAATTTGGCATATTAAGATGATTTATTTTCCTAATGTGACTCATTCAATACAAACAGATAAATGAATGTCAACATCATAGATTATGAGTTAAATTACCACTTCCATTTAGGATATAAGTTTTTTTCATTCATCAGCAACAAAATGATGGTTATGTGTGGGATGGGGGTTTTGGTTGGGGGTAAGCGTAGGCGGTAGTGTATTAATAAGAAACACAGTCCTGGTGTTAGTAGCTTTGGAATTGGAAATAACAAAGAGGTTAGAATTTTTCAAGTACTTTGCATGTTTTATATATATGACTGTTCTGTGTGAATAAGTTATCATTCATTCTCTTAAACCATAAACATCATTTTGCAGTTTTAGTGGATTTGGTCAATTTATGTTCAGCTTTTGTTTATATTTAGCTGACTGTCTGTAATGCCTTGTACAATTGCATGCTTTAATATATCTCATGAATATCCTATAACACTCGATAAGATTATCATGCTTAAAATTCAAATATAATATAATGGACATTGGGGCTTTTTTCCATTAAATTACATTAATCCTTGAAAGTAAATTATTTGTCTCACTCACCAAAACCCGACCAAGCTGCAGGTACATACAATTAATAATCAATTGGTTATTACAGTTTCTGTTCTGTTAAATATCATTTACATATAAACAGTGCATCTAGAAATTTAAAACCATATTTCTCCTTGCATTTGTTTGTGCATGGTGGTTATGGGAACCTATTTTAACCTGAAACTTGCTTGCAATCTATAATCTCAAAACTTCCCTATTCATCTTTTGTTAATGATTATGTAAAAACTATGATCATCATTCTGTCTTACATGCACATGATGCGTATGTTTTTCTCAACCATTTTGTTTTTGTTGGTACTGATTACACATACCAAATTATATAATTATATAACTGATTTTTTATTTGTGATTCTATCCATGTTGATCACACACCAAATTCAATTTCAAACAATTAAAATAATGCGTTCAGTGTAAAATATGTAAATGGGAATAAATATCTTCTCTACGCTCTATAAATAAGTTTGTAAATTTTTAGAACTGTCTAACACGGTACAGGATACTTGAATATTATATTAAGAAAAAGTCTTAAATTGCATCATATATATAGATTTATACATGTAGTTTACCGGGTTTGTGGTAATTATAAATACATATAATATGTATAATGTACAACTTGTAGGGAAAAAAGAAAATATACAAAATAATGAAAATGTGCTATTTTTTTCTGTGAATTTAACTTAAATTATATGAAGAATTTAAAAAAATAACTGTAGAATGATTTTGTATTTTTTTCAACCCCGTATTTGATTACACAATCTTTAATTAAAACTATTTGCTTTAAATATTTTGATATAATTTGCTATATTTAGTAAATGACCATTTTTGAACATATCTGTCATGAAGGATTAATTTAGTGCAAGTAATACAATTATGTTATAAGTATAATATATTTTTAATACACTCATAGATTGCTACATGTATGGTATGTAAAATGGCCATCAAAACTGCGGAAACTAATAAAAAATTCAAAAAATCATTTTGTTATTTTTAAAATTTGTATTCAAATTGAGAGAAAAAATGGTGCATTTTTGTTCTTTCCAACTTATTATCCTTTTTTCCTGTTATATCAAACTAAAATTAATAATTTTAATTGTCAAATGTGGTTAATATAAACGTTTGATGTTCGATGCTTTTCAATAGATAGTTCATGTTTACTTTATGATTTGTTTACGTAGTTCATAGTACCTGCATAATGTTAACTAATTCCTCTTCCCTCAGGATTTGCATGCAAGATATGAAAACCAAACATTGTGGAAACCAAACATTGCCAACATTGTTTTTACCCTATAGGAACGTTATTGTTATAGTGTTTGTGATTATATACAAGTCGATGTTTAATTGTTGCAAAAGTAAACAAACACAAATATTGATAAAATATATATAAAATAATTTCTTTACATTATATTAAAAAATAAATCACAAACGTATGTCAAAATGTTATAATGCCCATATAGAAAGTACATTGATTTTCAAAATGTGTGTTGTAATATGCAAGTGTTGCAATTTAAATGCATTTTTCGTGTAGCCTGTATGTATAAACTATATTGATAATTGTGTTTCAGGTGTGAGCGAGGACTGGACGCACTTGAGAACAGTTGAATTGCACCATGACGAGTCCGGTTCACTCGGGATCAGCATTGCGGGAGGAGTCGGGTCACCTCTCGGAGACGTTCCCATCATCGTTGCCAGTTTGAGTTCCACCGGACCCGCCTCCAGATCCGGCAAACTCAGAGTATGATCTTGTTTTGATTATTACTGCTCAACCCTTTCAAACTGTTATATATTTATTATACGTAGGAACTCAGAGTATCATTTTGTTTTGATTAGTACTGCTTAATTACCCTTTCAAACTGGTATGTATACATGTATATGTATTATAAGTAGAAACTCAAAAGTATGATCTTGTTTTGATTATTACTGCTTAACCCTTTCTGTAAGTAGGAACTTGGAGTATGATCTGATTTTAATCTGGTTTAATATATTATGGTCGTACAGGCCTGAGAATAAGGACCCGTTCGGGTAACCTGTTTATAGGTTACCCAAAACTACACATCAGGTAACCTATTTTGGTTTTAGGTTACCTAGAAGCTAAAAATTAACTGTTGTTTATTTCAACGTTATTTGACATGTATATAGTTAAT
>JAUTCZ010077467.1:0-26376 GCA_032273805.1 Melanodrymia brightae | reverse complement strand
GTTAATAGTTTTGGAATAGTTTTCGTGGAAATCGATGTTCTATTAAAAAAATGTTTTGGACATACGAAAAAAGATTATGGTCGGCAGGTTCAAATTAAGGTCGGTCGGGTAACCGGAAACAAACAATATTTTATGATACGCCCAATATAAATATTTGTAATTAAGCTTATTCCATGACTTCACTTTTGATTTATGTAATGTTATTATAATTTTTCATAAAATACAACTTTGAAGTAAATGGTTTAACATGAAAAATTAAGTATCACGATACATATCATATTCCGACCCACATATCGGGCTACACATCGTTGCATCTCTAACGCCTACAACGCTATTGACATGTGTGGAGGCGAGAGCAAGCAATTGCTCGCTTTTTCTGGTTAGGACTGGATATAGTTTTTTTTAGCTTTTATTTTACGGTCATAGTTGGATAAGCAATTCAACCTCGACTAGACCACTGTCCTGTATCTTGATATGTATTTTTAAATAAATTCTTCTAGCAATTTATTTTACGCTGATGTTTATAGCAAATTACGTATAGTACTAGTAATACTCAGGCCCATAGCCAATGGGGGGTCGGTGGGATATGTCGACCCTCCCCCCATACCGGTGACTTCTTTTTTTCTCTCAGTATTTTAACATTTTTATTTTATATCGCGCCCTCGTGTGAGACAATTCATGTCTCACCATAAGCCTAAACAACCCACACCTCTCAAAATCCTGGCTACAGGCCTGAATTATTACTAGTACTTTCGATGACATTAATTAGTGCATTTTTATTTACTTTTTACACTGATTTTTATACTGAATTGATACACATCGAATGATTCCCAATTACATAATTTGCAAATGTTTTTATTTGCAAGCGGTGTGCTCTTCATTCACTCAGTAATAAACTGCAAACTGTATAAACACGTATTGGGTCAGTTTCTAATTTGCTAGAATCTAAACTTGGTCGTACTAAAACATTGATCTTGTGGTCTTGCAGAGTTTAGTGTTTGTCAAAGAGATTTCACCTCTAGTGGCTGGCAGTGTTTGTAAACACTTGGCTTTATTGATTATGGTTTTGTGAGGGTCCTAAAGCTAGTTGTAGTTTCCTCTGGATAGTGTTACTTTCCTTTGTACGGCACATACTCGTACAAGTTCACGTGTATTGATTGCAACAACACAAAACACATTGTATTACCAAGAATCTAGATCTGTCATCAGCACATGTACACATGTAGTATTTACATCTATTTGCACAACTTGACAATTGTTTAGATTGATTTTTAAATCAGTCGACTGTCCTTGGTTCATGCAACTGACAATAATATTTAATCAATGTCAACACAGCAGAAAATTTTGCCACATGATAAATAAAAAAAATGTAAATGTTTATCCCATGTGCTATTTTTTTAAGGATTGTCTCCTATTTCTTTTAGATTTATCCACGTATGAACAAAAATAAACATGTGTGACTTGGCGAAGCTGTTTGAAATGCAAAAGTTTAACCTGGATGTTTATTTTTGTTCGTACATCCATAAATCTAAAAGGAAATGAGACAATCTTTATTAAATTTTTAAATAATGTATTAATACTAACACAAGCAAATTAATATTTCTTCAAGAATTCTCATTTCTACAAAATTATTATATCATCAGAAGTTGTGTCCTTTAAAATATACAGTCAACTTTGAAATTTCACCCAAACAATATCAGTTTTAACATTCATGCAAAATTGAATACACTCGTGTTGCTACAACTAGACTAATGAGTTGTCTTAACTGTAATTATTATAACATAAATTTGATTATTCGTATTTAATGTAATGCCTCTGACAAAAAATAATTGGGCAGGTGTTTGCTTAATTTTGAGATCTAACCAGTAATTTTGTGACAAGCTGTTAACCATCTTATGCATCTAGACAAATGTGCACTCAACCTGTAAATGGTGGGTGGATGCTTTTCACAAGATTTGTGTTACAAACACCTGTGTGTACCTGCATTTAGATGTTGTGGATGTGTGATGTAGTACAGTACATATAGTTAGTATGCTCACTGGTGATGTAGTGTCATAGGATCAATCTGCCTCATTGAAAAACCATTTGGTTTTCTCCCACCCAAATGCCAATGCACCTGACTGATTTTTCAAATTCTGTTGGTGTGTACTGTCATGTCTATGAGAAACATGCACATCGAAAATATGTAGCATCTTGTAGCATGTTTTCTTTATAGACCATGTGTCGAAATTACTATTCTTGACATCCAGTAGCCGACAATTAATTCATTAATTAATGTGCTCTAGTTATGTTAACATCACACAGCTCAAACTAATTTGATAAAATAGTGAGTACATTCAAAAATCCAATGATTACCTAAAAATATTGTGGTTTTTTAATACTACATACGATAAACATGGCATTTAAATTATATAATTAATGGATCCTGTGAAAAAAGTTAGCAACAAGTTGTTTCTGACTGCAAATTATGTTTTCTCATCTAGATTAGAAATGCTTGGTTATATTTAAACTACCATAATTTACTGCCATGTTTTTTTTTCTATAATAATTTTGGTGCCATAATTTGGGCAAATTCAAATTATATTTTTTATTTGTAATGTGTGATGCAGCTTGACATTCTGGATGCAACAAGCAAAACCTTAAGACTTTTATTTATTTGTCAACATTGAGCATGTAGACCAATATACATACATGTACATGTATAATTTGCATGAAGTAAATTTCAATAGCAGTTTATTGCCAGTACATGTGATATAGTGCAACTATTTCAATTGCTAGCAGATAGCTTGCAGATCTATAGTGCACGCCCTTGGAAGCCCCCTTCTGTAGAACCCAACTAACAAAATGTTAAGTTAGAGGAAGTAGAGGACAAAGCCATTTGGTTTCCAATACTAGGATTAAAGCCATTTGATTTCATAGTAATTGGAGCGAGACACTTTGATTGTTGTTCAGTTATTTGTGCTGCATACATATACCGGGTACATAAAATGTTATCCACTGAACTTTTTTTTGCATTAGTAATTGGATCTCATGGTTTACATAATGCATTTGTGTAGAGTGATTCAATTGTGCGTATTTCGAACAGGATTTATCATAATATACATGAAAGAATATAATAGCGCCTACACAAACTGTCGCCAACAAATGCAGCAATGAATCAAAATGAGGCTTGCAGGGACTCCATAAATCCTTGTCTTTTGCTATCGACACATTAACGAAAGTTTTTATTTGCTGTTTGCGCAATTTAAAATGGATTCTATCGTTTTTTGTAGGACGTTATTTTTTCAACAACTCTTTTTTTTTTTAATTGGCATATTTTTAATAAATATGGGGGAAGTTATTTTTCTATTTATCTCGTATCAACTGTAAAATGCATTTTTTTGGACATCGTAAAAACAGGATTTAGTATTTGGTGGGGGAAGGTGTGTGTATTAAGTAATGACCATACTTTTAATATATGAGGGATCATAGTCATTTATGTTGCTCAGGTCTATCTTTTATTTGCCAAATGCGATTTTGTAAAAATATTTGCAAAAGAATTATAAATGACCTGGTTGGTGGCTAAAAAGAGCACTTTCTATGTACAGTGTAATGTGACATGCAAAGCCCATCGTCACGAGCTCCTAGAAAATATTGAAAATTAGATGCTTTAAAATGCATTCTGCCTATTCATTTGAACATGCACAGGAAATACAAAATACCCGGTACGCCATTTCTCAGCAAAATTGAAAAATCAACAGCATACTCTATTAAAACAAAGTACTTAATGGGGGGTCTTTCCTCTAGAAAATATGGAAAATTATATGCTTTTAACACGTTCTGCGTGCATTCCGGCTATTCATTTGAATATGTGCCCATGACTGTCCGCATCACTTCCATAGCTGCCGATCTTCCAACAATGTCAGTTCCTGCAATCAACAACAACAGCAGCAGCAGAGCAAAAGACACATCAGGGTTTTATTTCTGAAATTTGACTCTAAGCCCATGGCTTTGATTTTGGGAATTTTAGCGTCATTTGACTAAAAATTGGGAATTTTTATTTTCATAGGCAAAGCATATTAACCTACATCTGTAAGTTAGAATTTTTAAAATTGGGAATTTTTACTCCAGAATAAAAAACGACATAGCCTTTGGGGAATGGTGCCGATTATTGGAGTCTAGCAACATAGGTTATAAAACCCTGCACATAGTCTTAGTCCGACTCTACTATCTGAAAGGACCATGCTTAGTTATCTACAGATCTCTGAGCAAAAAGACTACACTGACATTGTCTTAATGACATGTCACAGGCAACATTAACTACAGTGGGTCTAATATCACCAGATACTCAATGCCAATAGATGAGAGCTGATTACATCTATCTCATGCCAATGGTAGTCTGTGGAGTTAGTGTCTCGTGTTGATACCATGAATAATTTGCTTACTCAAGCAATACAGACAGGGTTGGGGCAAAGGACAACATGTCTAGTAAAGTGTTTTAAGATGCCTTGCAGCAAAGTCATGATGTCTCCATTGTTCAGGCAATACCCAAAGCTTTGTGTCTTCTCACCAAACAATGCATGCCATCATGCAGCTCGTGTGTCAGTGGACAGACTATACATTTATGGATGGTATATTTTATTGCAGTAATTTGTACACGCAACATATACTTATGAGATGAGATGGAGGTTTAACTTTGTCATTTGTCACAATGCAAGCATGACGGCAATCTTTTCATGATTGGTGACATTATGGTGGGCGTTATTATCATATGGTTGTTGATGTAGGTAAATAGCTTACAGTACTTGCATGTACTCCACAACACTATTGTATAAACTCCCACACAATAATTTTTAGCCTACGTATTTTATCCCAAGGACAAGAAATATGCGGTACACTATAAAGAGCACTTTTACAAGTGATAAAAGTATACGCCTTTTTGTTACTTTTCGAAAACATTACATCAATAAAAAAATTATATAATTATATTATTTGTGTCAATAAGGATTTGTTATAGAGATAACAATTATTTTATTGTCTGAATTAGATTTTTATGGCACATGTTGAAATTAATTATACATATTTTTTTCGTTTGCTATTCTAAAAATCTCAACTTAGTATTTGCTTATGTTTTCATTATAAACGTTCTAGCCGATGTCTTTACTTCCTGCTGGGGTGTCGTTAAACAACAATTTAATAATAATAATGTAAACATTGCTTTGTTTTTTTTTTCAGAAAAGACCAAGTCACACAAACAGAGTCCCGTCCCCAGTCTTTGGAGAGCAAGTTCCTTGGACACAATTTATCTGGCTGGTCAGTGGCCTAAAGACATCAATCCATACCACACCTACCAGAACTCCAGTGTCTTCACATGTGAGAAGTCAACACAGGTGAATAGAGAATATACATGCAGGGTCTTCCATTGTAAAACTAATGTTTCTTGTTTCGTGGGAAATACTCTTGAAAAAAAGGTGGAAATATAGATTTCAAAGATAGGTTGTAGAATGTTTTAACTATTCTGGTATAAATTGATTGAACAAATTACTGAAATGCGTGAGGTTTTTGTTTTTATTGGATCATGTTTAGTGGATCATTATAAAAGTATCGAGTTCGGGTTTTGGTTTTTTTTTGTAGTTGACCTTTGTAGAAATAATCATCTGTAATAGTGTTCCACTTTTGTCTGTGTCAAATCTGGGAAAGCGAATAACCAATGCAAATTGATTTTTTGGTACCATTTTTTGTGAAATATCCATTTTGGATAATTCTTTATTTCCAAAAATAACAATTTATTTGGCATCTTATTGTTAGCAAATTATTGCTACATATTTTGTTTATTTATTTCTACAAACATGTGGCCAGAAAATGTCTTGTTCTTTGAAGCCTTCATGTTGCTTTATTTTACATTTAATTATTGATTGGATATTTGTAGACTCCTGATGAGTGGGATACGAGACCAAGTGATAAGAAGAAAGACAAAGGTCACACGCGATCTGCTTCGTTTGGTCAAGGAGATCAGCTCAAGGTTGTAAGTGCAAAATATCTTATTTTCTTACAAAGAAACGCAACACCAGGCATATTTAAAAACGTGAGTTAATCGTTACCGTGTGGACACCAAAATGTGACTATTTATTAACTAGTAAAAGAAGATGTATTGGTTGGTTTTATTTTTATAAGTTGAAAGGTTAAAATGTATTAGGAACAAACTACAGTGAAACCCCAGTAAACCGAATATATTTCAAAGTCCCAAACAGCCTTATGAGCTGTATTTAAACCTCAGTAAACCGAACATTTTACTCGGTCCCAAGTGTGTTCGGTTTAGAGGGGTTTCATTGTATTAGCAAATACATGTACGCTGTAACAAATAACAATATTATCAAAATTTGCTTCAGTTTTGGGTTGTTACTAAAAGTCATAATTTGTCCTATATCCAAATTTAATTCTTGCTTTTGAAGCCTGTGAACTATATATGTTGTCAAACTATAAATTTGTTTCAAGTTGAGCCTTTTTTTTAAAATTCAATTTATTTTAATGTATTTTACTTTAGCAAACAATTGAGCTTATTGATTAGTTTTGTCTTTGTGCAGCTCATTAGACAACGCTTACAAAAAACAAAAGAAGGCAGCAAGCACAATGAATCTGGTAAACAACGTCAGAGCCCAGTCCAGGGAAAACATTCAGCTCTTTCGTTAACAGCGCCACCAGCATTCTTCACAAAAGCCATCGTTATTCCAGCAGCATCTCACATTCCAGTGAAGTCTATGTCACGATTTCAGAGAAATAGTGTAGAAGGGTTGAACACGGTGCGTTCTTCTATGTTCTATTGCATGTTTTCTGAATGTTTGTGTTTGCTTATATTTTTCAACTTTAGTGTGCAGTTTATTATGCATCAATAACTCATTTGAGAATACATTTTGAGAGTTATGATAAAAAAAATGTTTAGAAACATTAATAATGTTCAATTTTACTTTATTTACGACATAAGTACCTAAATTACAAATATTCCCTGTGAGAGATATTTTGAATTCGGTACAAATAGCATAAAAATGGTGTAAACTGTTGTATCAAAATGTACATAGCACTAAGAAAATAATGGTCTTAATTACTGCGGACATCAAAGTTCTAATAAATATTATATTTTACAAATTGTTTAAATGCATAAAAGTGTCAATTTTATTTCAGGAAATAGAAAAACTTGTTTTAAAAACTGTACCAGGGAATGAAGTTGAAGAAACAGAAAGTGTGCGCGTAAGTAATCATCTTAATTGTATTCCCCACTATATACTGTAATATATGCTTATTCATATAGGTAGCAACACTACTAGAAATGTGCTTTGGCAAGATAAAGGTATAAACAAGAGCGTAATGTAAAATGAAGCTTTTAGAGTGGGTCTTTGCCTTGCAGATACCGGTTCAGTTTTGCTCTTAGAACCCATGTCGAAGCTTCCAACAAAATTTTGTGTAAAATTGTGTTTTGATTGGGCCACTGCAAAAGGTCATATGAACATTCACTATTTCAGATAAATTGTCTCCCTTTGGTTATCTAATACATTTCTGCATAATAACTTTATTAGTGTCATATGACAATACAGATTATTGGTTTATGCATATGAAATAAATAAGTGTTATTGTATGAGTGGTCCTTAAATAGAATACTGTATATTGTTATTACGTATTACATTATAAATAATGTTCGATATCTTCTAACCCTGGCCTATTTGCAGGTGTATTATATTATTATTATTATTATTATATGAGCTTTCCGTAATGAAGATACTGTATATTGTCAGTTTAGTTCTATTATGTATAATGTTTTAAATAACCCTGGCCTAGTTGCATGTGTATTATATTATTATTATTATTGCATGAGTTTTCCGTAATGAGGGTACTGTATATTGTCAGTTTAGTTTTATTATGTATGTTTTCAATAACCCTGGCCTAGTTGCATGTGTATTATATTGCACATTTTCTCAACAGCCACAAGAGATTCCAGATGGTCATCGTGCACCGGTTCCCGAGGTGCGAATCATGAACAGCACAATGCGAAGTGTTGACACTCAGACTCCCTCCGCCCACATGGATGAGCAGCGAGCTAACAGCTCTGGCAGCAGATCAGATTCCATCAGTCCAGCCATTCCCATCATGCCGGGAACCATGGATTCATCCCGTCCTTCCAGCCGTTCAGAGTCACCCGACAGCAAGTCAGACAAAGGTATGTGTTGAGGAGTGGGGTGTAGCTCAGTGCAAGAGCGTCTGCCTGAGGATCGATAGGTCGACGGATCTATCATCCTCAGAGGATCCATTAGGTTATTTCCCTTTCCAACCAGTGATCCACGACTGGTCCAACAAAGTCTGTGGTGGGTGCCATCTTGTCTCTGGAAAAGTATATATAAAAGATCCCTTGCAGTGAATGCGGGTTTCCTCTGTGGCCAAGTGTCAGTGTTTGATATCCAATATCTGATGATTTATATTCAATGTGTTCAAGAGATGTCGTTAAACGAACACACCTTTATTACGACTCATGTCAACCAGTTTTCTGAAAACTTTTGAAATTTATTCGTCTGAAATAATCTTGAAATGCCCAATGGAGCCTGCTGTAATATTCACTTTGTTCTACAGCCTCGTTTCAGTATAGAGTAGACACTAATGTTGATACATTGTTTTGAACAGAACTGCTGGATTCACCAGAACCATCGATTGCCAAGTTTGTATCAAGTCCAAAACCAAACAGTTCAAGAGATTTTGTTAGAGAACCACCCGATGGCTGTGAGAAAGTGACGGTCATTGAAGAAAACAGGTTTGTACCATTTTAGATACATTTCATTTTCATCGTTACCATCGCCAGTTTCCAAAATTACCTGTGGGAGAGCAAAGCTTACTCTTTCCCAAATTTGTGGACATGTGGAAAACTTCCAGTTAGTAGGAAGATTTAAGCTGTAATTTGCTAAATATAGATGAATGTTAAATTTTGTGAATACTTTATAAATAATTTGCCAAATATAGATGAAAGTTAAATTTTGTGAATATTTTAATTTAATTATATGCTGTTTCTTTTGTATATTTTATTTAGCTAAAAAAACATTTGACGTCCCTTTTTAATTTGAAATGTCCCGCTTAAACGCACTACATGTATCTGGAAATGAAATGTCGTTTTCTTATTTCAGACATCCTGTTATAAAAGATTCACTTTTCTGTCCAGTGAAGCCAAGTCAGTTAGTGTTCAAGCCGAGTCAGAATTCTGCATTCTGTCCTCTTTACAAGACATATTTCCCAGACGTAGTCGTTAGATCGCCAATCCCAACATCCAGTCAACAGACGACGACCATTGAAGGCCAGTGAACAGGCCACGTTGAAACCCACCATGTTAAAATTTGAACATCAAATTGTTTTCAATGCAAATTTAATATTTGTGTATTTTACAAGTTCTTATATTTTGATACAATGAAACCACATCTGTATTTGCAGTTGCAGTTTTTTTTGTTGAACACATTTCACATTAGTCCAGAAAACAGGACAATAGCCTGTAATTCACAGTTTTTTAAACTTGTATAACGTTGGAAATTGAGCTTTTTTTTCTTAATCATTGTGTGAGTGGATGGCTCTTTCAGAGTGTCAGACGTGTTACAACAAAGTAAAGTATATTTGCTTGTTTTAATTGTTTTATAAACTTCAGTTTGTCTTAAATATATTAAAGCACAGGGTTTTTTTTGTCTATGAATAAGATTTTTACAGATTTTGTCAGTGTTAAACATTACAAGCACGCTATTTGATCTAATAAACACTCAGAACCTAGTTATACACAGCGGATCCAACTTTCTATTACCATTGTCGAGCTCCTTTAGAAATTGCTTTTGCTGCGTGGAATCACTTAAGTATATTTTGTATTTTGTGAACATTTATTAGACACTTTATATTTACCGTGCCTACCTCTTTCTGCCGTTCACTTGTAGATGTTTGCAAAATTGTGATAACAAAAGGTTCACCTTATTCTGTCTGATATACAAGAATTGTAACGTTTGAGATGTTGACCATTATAGGCAATATTTGTAATACTGAAACGTAAAATAGATTATCACATGTTATGTTACGATGTTGTGGGAATCGACATCAGACACCTAGTTATTCAATATCTATATCATATGTGACTACAGGCCCATATTTAGCGGATTGGATTCTTTTAGACCAACCCGTTAGAAAATGTTTAAAAAGCACCATACTGGGTAGTATACGGAGTGTGCCAATTTTAATGCAATCTAAAGACCTGCAATGTTTTGTACTCATTTGAATCATAACGTCATTGAGATGTTTTGAACTCTGTCAATGATTATAGGAACATGCTACAACATTAATTGAGTGATCTCCTAATACATTTGCCAAGACTGCTAAGGAAACGAAGTTAAAAATATTTTATGTTAAATGGGTGGGAGTGTATGGTGCTTCCATAACTTAAGATCACATCTGGTATTGGTTACAAATACTTTTGTGTTGTCGGTAACATTACAATCGTGTTTCCAACAAATTGTTTGCAAGTTGATATTACATGAACTAGGGTTGAATCTCAATAGGTAAGTATTTTAATGTTATATATTATGGTGAGACACAAGACAATCTATATCATGATTCGTGAATGATCAAAACTCACAAATTAAATTAACTAAATGTTTTGTGCTTTTCCCATTGTCCAGTGACAATGTATATAGCATTATAGGGCATTATTATGATTATTGGCATTTACCTATTCGTACAAAGTGTATAAAATGATGAAATTATCAAAATTTGCATATTAATTTATATTCATCATTAAGATGTTAAAGTTGTTTGTAGTGCATATGTGTCACCATAGCATCACTTCGCCTACCACCGTTTTGTCATGCACAACACGAGTTTCTATTATTAACAATAATAAATACATTGTACTTACACATATTTGTAGTAAATATCCTGTATTTATACACCAATAAATATATTTTGAAATCAAATTTTAATAAACGTTTTAAAATATAAATTTTGTAAGGGATAGAGGATATATGAAAATTAGTTTTCTGTATGAATGGGTAAATGTTGATAATTATGAAAGCATAAGTTAATGCCAATTCTGAACAAGTTTACGAAATATGGCTAATTTTTATCCAGACATTACAACATAATTGAATCAAACTAGGAAATTTATCATGTTAAGTTCTTCAACTGGCATATTTCGTCACCTACTTAAGATATGGTCGTAAGTGACAATGTAGCACCATTGTCAGTTACGACTTTATCTTAATTAGGTGACGATTTGTGGAAACAAATTTATTGAACTTCGGGTTCTACATACTGTGCCAAATATAAGATGATTACACTACAGTGATTTTGTTAGTTTTGCTTTATAAATCTGTCAATATGTTATGTTCTATCTAAATGTAGGTCATTATGACCTTATTGCATGCATCACTGACTTTCTACTTTTTATGTTTTAGTATGTTGATTTTAAGGACAATGTGTTCAGCACTGTTTTAGCACCAATGAATGTTTTATATCAGTTGTGTTCTCTTCTCATATATTTTGCATTTAATGTTGTAAGAGTGTAACGAAAGGTAAATTAGTAATCTATTTTCATTTTATATAATTTTCTTAATACACAAATCTAATGAAAAGTGGAATGAAAGATTGTTAATAGCTAATGCAGCGTCAACACTTAAACAGGATCTTATGTGTATTTTCTTTTTTTTAATAAAGTATGGAATTAGTGTAAAAAGTACTGCATAAAATGATACAATTGATTATTCAACATTGATTTGGTATTCTGTGCTTTAACCAACTATACTTATGTCGATGGTTGCACATGAAATGTTTTGTTTTAGAGTATGTTCAAAGACTTTTATTGTTACTTTTCATACAAGTCAAAAATGAGTTTTGTTTTTAAATTGTTCCACAGCCGGTGTTATAGGGCATGCAACTTTGTTAATAGTCTAGTTCTCCATTGCAGTTGACGCACAAGCATGATGCCGGAGTCTAAATATCTTGAAGCTTTCTGTATTAAACATTTGTTCAAACTCCCAACTAATAAACTACAAAGTGGATATTCAAATTCAGTTACTATGTTATTCATGGATTAAATAGGTTTGGACTCCACATGTATACAGAAAGCTCCTAGATATTAAATCCATTGTTGTCTGGTGTTTTGGTGATCTTGATTAATTGTTAAACAATCGTTTTGTTAATCACTTTTTTACACGTTGTTGAATATTTTTGTATCGCCATAAAAAATGGTTTATTGACTTTAGTGATTATTTCTGTGTATTTCTGTAACATCGATTAATAACTTCTTGTCCACAATAAATTATAGCAAGCAAGAAGCTGCTACAATCAGGCTTGTCTGTAATTCAGTGACGTGTCCGTAATGGGAATATGGTAGGCAAATGCATCTTCCAGGGCTGGAACATTGTTGAAAAGTGGGAAACTTTAGAGTACAGTTCAGAATTTTTAAAGGGACTTGTGACAGATTTTAGTACCAAATATTTGTACTCTGTTGCACCTGCAGACGATAGAACTGTTTGAACTCTTGTGTATCCATCTATTCGTACGATGCTCCCAAAATAAGAACTGAACAAATACATATTCCTAATGTGTGCTACTGATGTTACAGAAATACACTGTTAATTAATCTATATCGGTGTCATTATCGAAGAAGGAAATGTATTTTATAGTTTTATGTAAATATTTGTGAAAAATGGAATTCTAGCTAAATACGAAACGTAATTAGCAGTAAAATGATTCAATCTGGTAAGTCGCCACCTGCACGGTTTCTGTCGGTGTTCAGATCTAACCAAATAGCTGGTGTTCAAGTTACAAACCATAATTATTTTGTACTTTCAAATCTGAATGCATTTTTTCTTCCTTTTTCCCCACCCCCCTCTTGTGACATGGTGCCTATTTCCCCGCGAAAAGCGTGAGCGATTCTCTTTAATGTATAATTCATAGAATGCAGAAACATACTAAACAATACAAATGACCTAAAATTTTACGTACTTAAATTTTTGTGTGACATCAGTTGTATTCAGCACTGTTGGTGTCACTCTCTCCTAAACATTGTATATAATTTACTTGATAACCAACACACAATATTAAAATGTACATTATTTTTTTATTACTTTAAAACTATTATTAGTCCCAAATTTGTATATAATTTATGTTAATACCATTAATATACTTAGATGTTGCTTGTTCTGTTTCACACATTAACCCTTTCCAGATGGATTTTTTGTAAGATTTTGCCAAGACCAATTTATTTTACAAAAACATCATGTATTGTTTGTTGTTATAGATCATTTTAGAGATCCATGCGCATACTAATAAACTAGTCTTTATGCCAGGAGATGCTTGCAAATGGATAACTCTAATGTAAACGATGTCTTGTAGGTGAGCTACCTATGGCATGGCTGTTATATGGAAAGGGGTTAAACCTTTCATTCTGTTCAGAGAGCATTTGAGCAGATGTGTTGACTTACCAGACATTTTTGTAAATGATTAATAGAAGAAACCTGAATTTCTAGTATCATTGGATAAACATTATGCTAAATGATTGTCTTGTGAATCTATAAATCACTTTATTGTTGAGGAGAGTGCTACTTGATTTTCCATTTCAAGCATTTATTGAGAACGGTGAATAATTTGTGCTCTGACAATTTGATATGCACTTTGTTACCTGTCTGAATATTTATACGTGAATGCCTACGTGTGTTTATTTCTATGATCTGAATGGGTTTTTTTCCACATTTAATATCACGTTCACGCAGCTTCATTAAGTCATTACTAATACAAATATTGGAGATATTTTTAAGGCTATTCTGAAAATAAAAATATATGGAAGCAAGATGTTTTTCTTTTACTGCATAACGCATCAAATGTTAATTTTCTTCTGTATTATCGCACGTCTGTGGTTCAGTTACCCATAATCACTAAGTATAATCAATATTTTCCCCCAACTGCATACCACATCATACTTTTATTTTTAGAATAGCCTTTACCGCATCACATCCATGTGGCCTTACAATGTTTTATATATCATTTGGTGCCATGTTTCGGTGGGCAATAATTATACATGTGAAATCAGAAGTTGCAACTTTTCTGTTGACGTCCCATTTTGTAAACATGTAAGTGGCAGTATCTTGCCACAACGAGATAAGGAATTAAATTATGTTACAAGTTGATAACCCCATTTAGTATTCTCACCGAAACTTGTCATCTACTCAACACTTGTGATAGACAATGCACTTCATATAGGCAACATGTAAAACCCTTGAGAATTTCTATTTATGAATCCCTCAACATTCCATTTTGACTTTATTGGTATTGTATTAAAACATGTTTTGAGCAGAATGTCGTGTATGGTGTTTGGGAACAACCTACATTAGCAAGATCTATCAATGCTTAATTGACACTATCTGCAGGGATATCTTACGATAAACGAGTGTTATATCACAGTAAAACTTCACTAAGATACGACTACATCCGATCTGTTTAAATATAGTATATTGTTTTCGAAATTACCATTCTGCATAGTTCATTGAACAGTATTATAAATAAAACTTTTACAACGATAAATATAAAATGCCTGTCTATGCATTTGTTTCTATACAGTAGCACATCCGAAGGATTACAGTAATTTCAACAGAAGTTCTTATAATCAAGACTAATATCTAGCTCAGTGGTTTAGATCATATGATGTGAGTGAGATTGAAGGATCGATTCTCCTCTGTACACACATTAGATTCACTCTATAGTGAACGACTTGTTTAATATTACATTTTGCCACTTGCTCCATTTCTAAATCTACATTTGAGAGAAAATTATGACTAACACTTTTGACTGACCCAGTAACTTTAAGACGTCTCAAGTTAGTTGACAAAAAGGACCATATTTTGTCATTTCTATGCCAGCATGAAGTCATTGCTTTTTTTCCGCAAAAATCTTCAGACTAGCTTAATTTTAAATTAATTAATTGGTTTATTAATTATACATTTGCTGAATGTTCAAGTATTGTACACAAGTACAATAATTCTAGATTGTAACCACACCTGCCATTCTATACAGTATACCACACCTATCATTCTCCACAGTAGCAGCACACAACTGCTTTTAATACCGTATCCCAGTTTTAAATAAATAACACTACCCATGAAAATTATTATTTATAATTTTTCACTTTCAATTTGCATGGCTGTTAACTGCCTATCCTGAGACGGATTTCCATCGTGAGAGAAATTGTGCTTTTGTTTTTGTGTGTGTTAAATAAATGGAAAATCGCTCTGCCATTTTCGGTTTCCGTTTTGTCTGCCTTGGACCACATAAAATTTCAGTCACACTTTTTCACTTTTGTTAACAGCCATGAATTTGGTTAGCTAACACATACATATTTTGTTATGTGGTGTACTTTTTGTTACATGAGTAAACCTCTATTGGGACTTGGCTGATTTGGCTATGTAAATGGTGTATGTAATCATTGTACACATGCTGGGAAAACAAGTTTGTAGGATAAACACAGTGTGTGCTTACCAAACAAGCATTAGTAGCTATAAATGTGTGCCTTTATCTCTATTCTTCCCCTTGCATATATATGTAAGACAGTATCCACTGGAATCTCTGAAGTATATAATTATAATATAAATGTTGAAAATGTAATGATTCAGTATATCGTTATGCACATACAGTAATGGACAGTGGATAAATACTTTTTTTGATAATCAGAACATATAGGATTGGGTTTAATCCCTCCTAATCCTAACATTAAACAAAAAACTGATCAACTGTGGATAGATGTTTTTATGAACATGACTTTTACGCACTTCCTCCCGAACAAAAGATTGGATCCTACAATCTCAAGCCTCTGGTGGATGCTCTTACACTGAGCTACGTCCTGTTCCCATTTAATTAACTAATGAAATATTTAACTCGTTATTGCAATGAAAATTCTCCCCCTTTCAGTCTGTTCAATCCATAACAATCTCAATATTTTGATATTGCTAAATAAAGCATTAAAATTACAAGATGTGTGTGCTTTCTTGATACAGCAGTTATTTATAATGCAACTTGTTCTTTTCACAAATGAACCAATCAAAACAAAAATTTCAGGCCAAACACACCTATGTTCTCATATTCGGCGATTCTAATATAATCCTTAATTATGTTCGCACATCCGTCTCCAATGTGCTATTTCTGGAAGCTTGTTACTAGTGGGGCTGTGCATACATGTCAATGTGTTTCACAATCAGAACAATGTTTGGAAGGGGAAAGGAGTAAAAGTCAAGTTCGGATTACTTTTCATTTAAATACATCGGTCCACAGTTGATCAATGTTTTGTTAGGATTAGAAGGGGAGGGAGGGCATCAAACCCAATCCTAACTTTGTTCAGATTGTAAAAAAATATGGACATTTATGTAAGGTCCATTAAGCAATCCAATCAAGTCTATATCCCATTTCTCTATAAGATGCTTATGTACATGTAACCGTAATAAATAGAATATTAAATTTATATCTACTTAATACATTTATAATGTACACAACACAAGTGCCAAATTCTAATATTGTTATCGCTCGCGTGAAAATTAATAATGTTGGCATTTTTTTTGTCATATACCGGTCCATAATATTGCATAAACAGTTAACATTTCCCTATATAAGTACTCTACAAATGTATTTGCATACTTGACAGATGACTTAAAGATATTATCTACGCTTTGTATTTTCATTGCCGGTCGGTATATTTTAGTAACATTGTACATTATTAAGAAGATATATATCAACTAATACATTACATGCCATAAATGCTTGATCACTACCCGAGTCTTGAATAGTATTTGGGTTTGCAGAGCATCTGGAAAAATAGCACCCAGGGTTTTGAATAGAATGCAGGGTTTTGAATAAAACCCAGGATCTTGACTAAACAACTGTCTGTTCAGTTAATGTTTGCATTTGAAGCCAACAAGGTACACGAATGTTGTTAGTTTTGATACACAAACATGTCTCAAATAATAGAATGTGGGTCTCTAATATTACCCAAGTCTCAAAATTAACCCAGGCCATCCATGTATCTTGAAAAATAGAACATCCAGGGTTGTATTCAAGTACAGTAGATTCCACTTATTTTCATATAGATTATTAGCATAAATCACTTTTATGCATATTATCAAGCCAAGCAAAACGATTTGCTACCAAACTAGTGCAAAAGATAATCAATAATTGCATAGAAAATGTTACATAATCTTGTTATTTGCATATAAATTTCCTGTTTTAGCTTTCCATACAGGTGTAATTGATTATGTTTTGATTTGTTGTGGACGAATGTAAAGCAAAAATTATTATGTATAATGCATTGTATATTTCAATGTAGTACTAACATTGTATAATTCAATCAATTACAGCTTTTTTTATTGCCAGAAAGACTTATTAAATCTTTATAGTTGTTGATTACTGAGCATTGTTAATTGTCATTCACTTAATTACACAAAAATACTCTGTTATGTCCGAATAGTTAATGGAATAAACTTGTTAATAGCATATAATTATTTGTCATGCACCAAGGCTATGCAAATAAGAGGAATCTGCTGTAGTTACAGTAGATCTTTATATTTATTAGTTTATGACATATATCTATGATAGATTCTGACGTCCAATAACCGCCGATTTATAATCGATGTGTTTCTAGTGGCGTCGTTAAATAAAACAAACTTTACTATGATAGATATATTTCCTTTGCATTTTACTTTGTATATGTATCATTGAGCATTTTTCTTCAATAACATGGTACATAACTTTCTGTTTTTATAATTACTGCATGTTACAGTATGTTAAACCCCACATTATTGATTAGTTCAGTTATTAAACTGTTACATGTGGCATGTTTAGTTCCTATTTATCAGTTTGCCATACAAACATGGAATGTTGTGGCAACTGTTTTATTTAATCGTGTTTAAGGTTAGTTTATTTATAGTGCCATGGTAGTATTATTAATGTAATTAATATAGATAGTATTTGTGCAATTATAAATTATTTAACTTCATAAGTTATTCTATTTGCTAAAAAGGTAACGTTTTTGCCTTTTCTGTATTATACGTTTAGTAATAGTTAAAGCATATTTATCAAAGGGCAACGCTTAAGAATAAATAACTTTATTGTTCTGGTACAGCGCATTGTGTGTTAACTCACATCAGTCTACTACATAAATAATTCCACAGAAGCCACACAGAGATATAAACATGCATGATGTTTGGACATAATAAATTCACAAGTGTATGTAAAGTCCGTTTAGTGCGTGCTCCCTTTGAAATTAATACACACCAATCACATTGATCTTTTTGTGCATCTGTGTCACACAGTGTGGCTGCAATAGACCCGTGGCCTATTCCGTTAAAGAGAAACTGTCAGCGAGTTTTAGAACTAAATGTAGGGGCTTTTCTATTCTTCAGAACAATAGAAGTGTTCAAACCATCTAGAATCCATTTTATGAATATACAATGTACTTGTATATTCATAATTAAACAATTTCAAACATAAAATTTTGTGACATTTTTCCTTCAATAACACCATAAGTCCAGCACTGTCTAAACTAGCTTTTAGTTTTTGGTCCTACGTGTAATGGTTTAGTAGTTCACAGAATATCAATATCTGTGAACAAAACAGTTTGTGTTTATTAATCACTTATAAGGGTGTTTTATCTAATACTATTGGTGTAAAATGTTTATTCAGTTGTTGACACAAATAGTGCTAGTTTTGACTATAACATTAACAGATCATGAACATAACGTGTCCTTGCATATATGTTCAGTCTTCTCTTTTTCAAATTGCAGAAAATGACATTGTGATTATATATAACTTTTGTCATGTTATTGCCATCTTATAGCTGTCGATAGTCTTTTCACAGACCATGCTGTAACCTGTAGCGATTGTTTGCATTAGAAAATAAAAGTTTATCTTTTGTACAATGCTAAATTCTTTATTTGTTTTTTGTCAGTTGAAATTGATCCTAACTCATCTTTTGTTGCTGTTAGTGTGTTAACCTCATTCTCCGAATTTACTGTCATTCACATCTCATTGAGTTCAGCTCTCCACACGTAGATGATTAGTTTTCAATGGCATTTTGATTATGGATTTTTTTTTTCGCATATGATTGTATATTATCCAAAGACAAAGAGTAATCAAATTTGGGTTTGAACTGCCAAAAACCACTCCCTAAGTAAACCCAGATTCTTGCAAAATGGTTATTGACATTAAGATCATTTCAAAATCTTTATGATGTTGTACCTGGGCAGAGAGATCATCAGAGGCACGATAATTTTTATGTTTCATCCTGGATCTGTCGCCAGCAATGTAACGCAGAGCATGACATCAAACGAGTATGCTACATCTCATCTACCTTTAACATGTGAAAGATAGTTCATAGCATGACGGGAAATGATTATGCTACATAACTCATGCATCTAAAAAATAATTGCGAAATTGATCCTTAATTGAACTTTAAAACACATTAGGTGTACATATTTGTTATATTGTATCAATGTCAACATGAATTCATGACATCATGATGTCCTTCACTCGTTCAAGGATCTTGAGGGAAAACATCAAATCACTTGTGCAAGTTTTACAGGATTGCATTGTAGCTAGTTGAGTATTCTCTGGATATCTTGAGTATTTTGTTAATACAAATATTGACTTCCTTAACATTTTATTACATTATTAACTTTGTACAACGTAAGTTAAACTTTGCCTGGAATCTTATTGTTCTTTTAATTGTACAATAAATTCTGGCTTATTTGATTATTTTTATACTATCATATCTGTTTATAGATTGTCAACAATAATTTTATTTTATACGTTTTCTTGTCGAGGGAGGCCAGCAAACGATGCCGTTCTCTAACCGTGCAACTGTTGTCACGTGCTATATACAGCTTCGTCTGGTCTGTTGTAGTTGTCCAGGTAGTATCCCTCAACTATTGTATGTTTTCATGGTGCTAGTATGAGATGTTAGGTGGTTCAATCGACAATAATTTTAAACACAAGAGCTTGTTCCTCTATACTATATTTTTACCATAAAAAACAGAAACAGAACTATAATAAAAGGTGTAAAACTTGTAGTCTCTAACTTATACTCTATACCGGAGTTCACTGATCTGTCAGTTTAGTATTTGAGTATAAAACTAGTTAGACTTGTCACTTGTGTTCAACTAGTAGAGTCAGTGACTGAAAGGTTAAGCCCAAGTAATCTTGTCTTCCAAGCACTTAGTGTGACACATATGTTGCGTGTTACTCAAATCAACGTCAATTTCTGGCGTTCATATTCTAACAAATGATCATAGTTCCATTCATCGTACCACCGACAACTGCCCATTTCATACTCGTCACAAGAAACTTTTGGTGTTCCTGGCGCCCGCTGTGGAATCTCTGGTTCTGGGGGTCGTTTGCCCAGCGAATAAAAACTTTTGTAATAATACCTGGAGAAAAAGACAAAAAAACTCATTAATATAACGTTACGTTGGAACATTTAAATTATTGAAATATGCATTTGCAACTATAATAATGATGTATTACAATAAAGAGCATAAAACATTTAAATTATAGGGTAATCATTTAAAAAATTTGAGTACATGTTGATGTTGATTTATCTGTTACATACTAGTATATCGACGTTCATATCGTTAATACTAGTAATAATGATAATGTTATTATTATGTAGATACTTATAATGATATATAACGTGTGAAAGAAAGGTGTACATACCATCTTATTAAAACGTATTTCTGACCCTCGTTGACTCTAGATGCCACGTGCGTTGATAATGGGTCACATTTTCCATGTTCGTCCATGTTATTCCACACCAGAGCACGTCCTTTGCGTGGTTTTGCCCAAATTCCAATCTCTAAGAAAGATCAAGCTAAGTATAATTTTATAATAAATACATAATTATGTAGGTAAAATGCAATGTATTGCTAAAAATATTCAGCGCAGTTATCAAGAAAAACGTGAATGCCATTTTGCGTGCATAAATTTATTAAATTCAGTATTGACCAATGCCAGCGTGGCATACGTCATAGTATCATTACACATATAAAACTTGCTATGGATTAGCAAAACACCATGTAGGAATCAACTATTCCATGTGTGTGTTGCAGACACTTTTAATATTTAACATTTCAAATGAACTCTGAATTTTGTTACAATTTTCTTAACTTTCCAGAAACTTCAAATTAGTAGCATCTATAATAGACCACCCTGCAAACATATATTATCGTAATATAGTGTATGTTATTCACCTGGGAACTTTGTTTCGCCTCCCTGCTCAACATCAGATAGGTATACTAAGACAGTGGCCACACGATCCCGTCTGTCAATACCATCTACTATACAGTCGGTGTGCGACTTGTATGCTGCAAACATACAAAGCGAATTATAATTTACACAATCATGTTACCATAGTATACCTCAACGTTAACTTTTAACAATTGCTACTATTTATACAATGAGTCTGTAGATCTATTCAAATATCAAAAACGGCGAAATTGAGATTCATGAACAGGTTAAACAATTCAAAGTACAATATATATTATGTGATTTATGAATTAATCTTTGACGACTTCTCCAGACAAGACTATGTAAAGTTAAGTACGATCAAAATATGCTATTACAATTATTGAGAGTACGCATGATGATTGAAGCCTACTTTGCTTCAACAAAAATAATAATTAAGTTGAAGTATATTCAAAGCCTATATTCTTGGTTTAAACATACTTCACGAACATAGTACTTATTATATAGTAATTATTAGTCAAAGAGATTCGGGTTATAGCCAGATATATAATTATTACAAACACTATACCTTTTCCCACTGGATATGACGTAAGCTGTATTTTACCACCGTTTTCAGGATCAAGTCCCATTGCCTGTTGGACTCTATTTGCAAACGCAAGTGAAAATTTATTTTCTCCGGGATAAAAGGCAGTGCTGTAGCTCCAGTTGGAGTGGAACCATAATGACAGCTGGTCCGAGAATGATGCATTTACACACGTCGTTCCTGATAAACAAAAACATTGCATTGATTATACAAGTAAGACTACATGTAAATGTACATGAAAAGACTGTTTGCATCACTTATTGAACGTGTTCAAATGTAACTGTTAAGGATCTTGTTTCACTTTTGTAAATTATTAAATATGAAAAATGTACAGGACCGTATACTAACCGTAGATCTATCACAGAAGTAGCTTTGAAGTCCGTCTCGTATGAAGGTAACAGTTCATTCGAGGCAATGGCCATAGTTTGGACGTTTACAAACGTATACATTTTGTTTGTTAACCATGGTTAATAGCAGTAAATAATGTCTAATATATAGGTCTATGCTTTATCTCCTCAGTCGTACATTCGAGAGGCTTTAACGATGATTAATAGCCATTAGATTAAATACCATTCAAGAAAAAATGGAGAACAGTTGGACAAACCTTCTGTAAATACATTAGGTGTTACTTTAATTTTTTTCTTGGCATCCTTAAGATGCTGTCTGAGAGTGTTGACGCTGTCGAAGCAAAGGATGGGCGATTGTTTGCTCGTCTCTTGCACGTGCCTGTCGTGGGCGTCTCGCAAACCGTCACATTCGTCAACAGATAAAAAATCATCAAAAAGGTATACTCTGAAAATCAACACACAAACAAATACATGTATAGTACTATGTTTATATATATATATGCTACAAGTAATGTGTAAAGTCAGGCAATCTGTAGAATGGTTTTTGCCATATATTTTTTAAAATGTGAAGTATGATAATATATATACATGTATAACGATTAAAATGTCATTGTGTTGTGAAAGCATGCAGTCTTGTGTTTACATAGTGTAATAAACGAGTCCGAGGCATGGGCATAGAAAACAAATCCACGTAAGCCCGTTTTATATATATTGTATACATGTACACATTTTAAAATCTATGTTTATTCAATTTGGCTTACTTGACAGAACTGTTTGTTTCTTTTTGATGTAAAAGTTCAACAGGTGGTATTCTCCGTCCATCGGAAAATATTTTCTTTGTTTTTATTGTCTTTTGATATTTTGCTTTAAACTGTTTTACATCGTCTGGTACATATTTGTCTGTTGTCTTGTCATCACTGGACTTATCTTTCTTTGTAGCATTTGGCTTGCTTTTTGTCTTGCTTTTTGTCTTGCTTACTTCGACATCGTCTGATTTCTGGATGTGTACTGTTTTAGATTTTCCTGGTACCAGTTTGATAAAATTCTCATCGTCAATTATTTCCGGTGGTTTTTCTTTCTCGTTATTGGCTTTGACATCTAGTTCCACATCATCGTCATCATCGTCAACATCTTCTACCTCCAACGGATATTCTGTGTTTTCATCTTCATCTTCCATTAAATCTTCTTGTATTGCAGCCTTACTCTTGGCGACAGTCTTATCAGGCATCTCTTCATTTGTACTGAATTTATCGTTGTCACTATATTGAACAGGTTCACTTCTCATTTTCCTAAATGAATCTATCATGCTAGATATATCCGGATAGAACAAGAATCCAACTATGCATACTCCAATGATTATTAAAATAGTTACTTTTACTGACGATGAAACATCGTTTTCAATAGTTTTGGTTGAGTTGGTAACGATTTGTCGAGGGCTTTGAATTGTTCTTTTGAGAAAACGTTTTCTTGCCATTGTCTGAAGTTGAAAATGTTATATTCACTGAAAATGTTCAATATTGTATACTGATTACCTAGATCAAATATACTTTGACTGTTTTTATTAACTATGATGCATTTATAACAGAGGTCAGGGTTTTTAACCCTTAATCTTTAACCGGATGACTTGTCCCAGTATCACCAGGCCATATTTGCATATAAGTCGACCAATAATAAGTTGTATTATACTGTTGGTAAAATATACTGTAATTAATATACGTGTACTTATAGTACAAAATGGGACAACAGTCATTTTGTGCTGACTGGCTTAAGGATCAAAGCAACCTATTTGACATAATTTAAATTATTAGAAATAGAATGAACACCTCAAACGTATAGTAGGCTACAACCACGGTGACCCCATTTACACCCTTTTTTTTAATTGGCTAACACAATATGGGTATATGCTCCTAGATAATTCATGTTCTTAATTCCGATTTATAATGTTATTAATTAATTCTAAAGTACCAAATGTTATTTATATCTGCATAAAGGCCTATATACATACCGGGTACTGTATAATTATATTGTACTTACGTGAAAATTGCAAATTACACAAAAGTGTACAGTTACGTTTTGTATGATGGCATCCCAAGATCTGTGTATACTCGTATGTCTTACAGTCTATACACTCATAAAACAATAAATAATGGAGATCAAATTTTAATTCAATTGTTATTCCATGATTGAGAGTATATTTATCGAAGAAACAATGTACTAAGAGAGCATTAATTCAAAGATAGCTAGGATATCAAAGGTTATGAGATTATGAATCGTGTCCAAACAAGCCGGTCCTTTATCTCTCACTGTGCAGATAACTATCACACTTCGTGGCAGGCAGACCTCTTTGCCAAGTGCGTACAATGGGTGATGTAGTTGTCTAACTATACACTCAACGTTAGTGGGGCGGCATAACCAAGATACCCAATGCGTTCAAAGCCGACTTGTCAGTGTATGTTTAAAAAAAGCTCTTGTTTGTGGTCAAAACGAGAAACTCAAAGCTTATCATGACCGGTGTGGAGATATACATAATGTAACTTGTTTGCTAACCCAGTCATAGGTGATACGTGTTTAGTTTCATTTACGCAACGTCAATGTTGTGAAAATATACCAGTATGTTGGTGAATTCATTGGACAAAATAATTTTGTAGACCATAAACTTAACAGTTTTATCGTTAGAACACACACACACACACACACACACACGCGCGCACGCACTTACGTCCGCGTGCTCGAACACTAACACACAAGTATATATATACACGGAAGCAATTTTTTGTTTGTAATTTATTAAGATAAGACTATTATGAATAAGAGTGTGTAAATGTTAATGTTTCGGCCTGTCATAAGTTATTATTTTACTACTTTATACCTACCATTTAATGTTGATATATTTAATTAATTTAATTCAACCTTCGAGTTGATTTGAACCAGCCACGTTCGAAGTGTCTCCTATTTTGGGTCAAGCAATGTTAGAAATATAGGCCTATAGTTGTCAATAATTCATCAAAGTCGCGGTGTGTTGAATAATTCAATGTATCTCAATAGCGCCCTGAATTAATTTTATTCGTGGTTTCTTCGACCGATTCTAGTACACATCGGAAAACCAGAAATCATCTTACCGCTCGTGATGTCACTTCTGACATGGAATGACAACTCTGTTAATCACAAAATGGCTCATTTTGATTAATTATGGACACACTAAGCTTCATTAATTAAAAAATATGTGGATATTAATGCTATAGGTATGCAATACATAATCCTTATTTGATGCCTTTGTACTCCTTTAATTAAGTACGCCGTGTCTTTCCGAAAACACATTCGGTAATTATCGGAAGGACTCTGCTCATTTGTCAGAATGTTAAATGTAAACAATAATATATATTTTTCTTAAACATAAATATTGTTAAAAGAATTTTACAACAAAACTTTAAAGTAAAAATAGCTGACAATAAGATCCAATTAAAAATGTATTTAAAGATCCATGTTTTGTAAAACAATATTATACGAAACGGTGGCAGGTTGTTGTCAGAATCAACAATGGCGATGGCTTGTTGGTTGCGGTGGGATACGCATGACGCTACTTTAAAAATGATGCTAACAGCAAGTTAAGTAAGTTATACAATGACGGTTACAAAAGGTTAGACAACAAATGCGACGATATGTGCCCGATATGTTGACATTATTCTTGCAGTCTATATCATTTTGCACAAAAAAGAATAAAACAATCAAAGTAAACAAAAGTTGTTTCTGCTGCTTTGTCCCCAACCGGTGTTAAACTGTTAAAACAACCCGTAACAACCCATATCCATAAGTACATAGTAAACTAACCTAATATGTCTTGCTGCAGCGGAGCTTGTTCACTCAAGTTCCAAGAAAAGGAAATCCAGCGGTTTCGCCCTTGTAACCCACTCCCCACAGTGTCTCCCCTGTCCCCTTCCCCCATATTTAGCATGAATCGTGAATTTCAATTTTTTTTTTTAAATCAACGTAAATTATACCTACGGCTATTAGTAGTCAGTGTCTCATGGGTTTTCCAAAATATTATACCGATCTAGGTTACACCTGCTATCTGGTAATTTAAAAAAAACAACCACTTCCTGTATTGATATTTCTCTATTTTTTCACAACAGTAAAACGTGCTGAAAGACAAGTTTTATAAATTAAATATTCCCTTTTGAATAGCAAAAT